>CAHIKZ030005526.1:807500-1047500 GCA_903632075.3 Acanthosepion pharaonis | reverse complement strand
ACGTTTTTTTAGCGACAAAGAAAAGAAACCTTGTAAATTTTATTCTGAGATTATTTTTTTTTATCGCATCTTCCACTTTGATATTATGCAGTCCGGTCGTTAGCGAGCATTATGCATCGGAATTAAAGCCTCCAACGAAGCTTGAACTTTTTTTTTTGTCCCTTATCCGTGATGACAGCTGCCTTACAGTATTTGAATGTTACGCATTTTCATAACAAATAATAAATAAAAACAGTTGAGAAAAATAAATAAAATTAAATATTAGTAAAAAAAAAAAAAAATAATACTACTTATTTACAAAAATTCCCGGAGTTCTTTTATTATTAAAATAAAAGAAAAAAAAAGAAAAAATGCTGTGAACTTTTGCTTACAACTTATATTTTATTTTGGGAATTCTATATATATTGTTGAACCTAAAAGTTTCATGCTGAAGACCATTTTTTTGTTTTTGTTTGTTTTGTTTTTGTTTTGTTTTGTTTTTGTTTTGTTTTGTTTTTGTTTTTTTGTTTTTTTAAGTGACGTTTGCATGTAAAATGTAGTTTATCGCATTTTCTTTCTTTCTTTCATCCGCGATTATTTTTCTTCCTTCTTCAGTTTTTATTGCATTGTTTCAAAAAGGTTCTAAAGTTCTATATTTCATTCATGAGTACCCCATCTGGAGATAAGGACACACGATGATGTGTGTCTGTCATATGATTACGGTTTGTCCATGAGACAATAAGTTGTGTATGAACGAGCATATCTCGCAAACGGTTACATCGTTCATTTTTATATCAATATTGTAACTACTTAAAGTGTGTTAGCTTCAATGAAACAAATAGTGTATTATTTAGGCTGGGATGGATTGAATATGCACCATATAAATATATATACATATATATATATATATATATATATATATATATATATATATATATATATATAGATAGATAGATAGATAGATAGATAGATAGATAGATAGATAGATAGATAGATAGATAGATAGATAGATTAGACAGAAGGCTACAGAAAAGAAAGACAGACAGATAGACAAAGATGGCTCGAGACCTCTACATAATACATATTGTCATGACTAATTAGCCTTACACCCTAGGGTCTTTCGTTCTCTGTACATAAAGAGGCCTGAATTAAACAAACATATCTATCTATCTATCTATCTATCTATCTATCTATCTATCTATCTATCTATCTATCTATCTATTTGTCCGTTTGTCTGACTGCCTGCTTAATTCAAGTTTGAATTTGTATCGTCAAAATTTATTTTCGTAAATGCTAAGTACTTGAAACTGTGTCAGCGTAGGACAATTTTAAACGTTGTGTCTGTGTGCCCGTAAGAAAGTTTAAATGAGTTGTTTCCCATGTTTATAAATATTATTTCAACTAATAAGTATTTGGGGTTCTCTACATGGTGTGTGTATGTATATATTCTATATGAAAACATGTCAGTCAGTACGTAGCATCAATGTAAATTTATTCCATGTCCGTGCATATGGATTTGATATTGGATTATTATAAAGCCATGTAATGTTGGTGGCGTAGATGTAATTCACGGTGTGGCGGAATTTGACAACTATTGAGAGTTAATAAATCGCGCTAATAGCAATTGCAGATGCATTTAAAAGAGTCACGTTGGGAGTGGATCAGATTGCATAAGAATACACAGACAAATGAAGAAATATACACACATTTATCGGATACGCGGTTACACACATGCAACCAGCATACAATAATCTATCTATCTATCTATCTATCTATCTATCTATCTATCTATCTATCTATAAGTTTGCATTTTTAAAACGATATATTTTAAATGCAGAAATATACTGACCTCAGTATTGACGTACACAAATACATTTAGATTCCATAAAATATGACTGTCGAAATTGCCTCTGGGGCATTTTCCATATATGATATATATTAGTAGGGGCAAAGGTACCCTGAACTTTTATTTAATGTTTTATTACCATGTTTTCTGTCTCTAGATTTTCAAAAGGAAGGCATAGAGATTTTTTCCGCACTTAAATGTGTGTTTATTATATGTGAGAACGTAAATGTGCACGTGTATATATGTGTATTTATGTGTCTCTCTGTGTACATGTGATTATATATGAATGTGCGTAATGCAAGCGTTTGTGACAAGAGGCAGGATTTCAAGGTTCACTTGCGATCTCTGTCGTAAGTTTTAAGAAAAAAAAGAACGAAAGAAAGAAAAAGAAATTGAGAAAAGGAAAGAAAAAAGCAAGGAATAAATTTTTCAATGAGTGAAAAAAATACCTTAAATCAGAGCGATAAACTTTCTTGCTTCCGGGTGACTGGCCAGAAAATCTCAGGGGTACAGAAGAATTTCCTTATATCGTTTCCTTTGTGACACTTGAATTCCTCTCTGATGAAAAACAGGCATAGTAGTTATATAATAAATAATAATAATAATAATAATAATAATAATAATAATAATAATAATAATAATAATACTGCAATGTATCTTTGAAGATCTTCAAAAAGCTATCAAAATACAAGGACCTTGAAATCGAAATCTCAAAAATGTGGCACATGGGAACATCAACAATCCCCGTTGTAGTTGGAGCCCTCAGATTAGTTGTAAAATTCCTAGAAGCCCATGCCTTAAAGAAATACAAAAAATTGTTCTCACGAGTACAGCCTACACCTTACGAAGGGCTTTGTCTATGTAAAATAAGCTTTTTCTCCAGTGGACAATCTATTGATGCCATTTCAAACCTTAGGTCCCTTGGCAGGACCTGGAAAGAAATGAGTACACATCAGAAATAAGGAAATAATAATAATAATAATAATAATAATAATAAAATTGTGTTAGCCCAAAATGCAGGTTCTGTGATAAATATCCAGAAGAAATTGATCCTCTTGTATCAGGTTCGTACGGTATTGGCACCCACTGAATATGCAACCCGGCATGATAGAGTGGATCAATATTTGCACTGGAAAATCTGCAACTTCTACGGGAAGGAAACTGAAAGAAATTGGTATGAATACCACCCAGACCCGGTTAGGGAGATAGGACCTGTAACAATTTTATGGGACTACACAATACACACAGACAGAACAATTAAAGCTAATCACCCAGACATTGTTATTAGAGACCGCAAACAAGAAAAGTTGCCTCCTTATTGATATGGCAGTCCCTGCAGACTGCAATGTATCTTTGAAGATCTTCAAAAAGCTATCAAAATACAAGGACCTTGAAATCGAAATCTCAAAAATGTGTCACAAGGGAAAATCAACAATCCCTGTTGTAGTTGGAGCCCTGGGATTGGTTGGAAAAGATTCCAGTAGAGTCACTGAAGGGATTCCTGGAAGCCCATGCCTTAAAGAATTCTCACGAGTACAGCCCACACTTTATAAACGGCCTTGCCTATGTAAAATATGTGTTTTTTTAAATTGGTCAGTGGAAAATGTCATGATGCCATTTCTGATCTTAGGTCTCTGGGCGGGACCCGGGAAGAAATGTGAACGCACAAGAAATCAAAGGAAATAAATAAATAAATAAATAAATAATAATAATAATAATAATAATAATAATGCCTCTAACTTAAAAAAGCGAATGAATGGAATCATCGAGCAAGAGTTAAAAGTAAAACTATTCCACGATTATGAAATCATCAAGGTCCTTTAGGATCCTTTCATAGGCCAATCGTTTATGCAGAGAGGCCAACATGCCTATTCCCGATGTGTGCAGTCCATCAAGGTATTGTTAGACTACCTGTAGTAAAAATGGGGTTAAAAAATATTCGACAATTCTTTACAGCGATTGAACTAAAGCAAAACTGATTAATGGAGTAATGTTTTCAACAGGCAGCCAAAATTTCCTTTCATGCTTCCCAGTTGAAAACTAGGTATAAAAGTTATGATGAAAGACCGAGTTGAACAAAAGTAGTATGCTTGACTGAAACATTTTAATTAAAAATGTATTTCCAAAATAGATTACTTGCTTTGCCAATAATAGCGCGAAATATCAGTCATCCAACTCTACCAACATATTCAAGGATAAAGACTTTTTCATGAGGGGCGCTTTAAAAGTCTATATTCGTGTAGATCAATGCAATAACTTTAAAAGGCCCGGGAGACATTCAACTGGGTTCCACGACTGGAGGCGGACATATAGAGACTTAATTTTGTTTATACTTAGATTAACTGACGTTCATTATTTAAAGCATTCAAGTCAGTATAATAGGCTTATTTATTTTATTTTATTTGAACTTGTAGCATTTTAACTTGATTGAAAAAATAAAAATTTCGGGGTGCAAAATTGACAAAATATTTTCCGTAAGAAACTTATTACAAAGTTATTTTTTTCTTTATGTTATTATTCTTCGTAACAATGCAATTGATTATAAAATTTATTTTTATGAACAATTTTTGTTTTGGACAGTTCTATTTTTTAAGTATGTCAAATTTTAATTTTATCATACTTTGTAAATACAAGACAAAAATGTAAATTTTCGCAATGCTAAATTAATGAAAAATGTTATTTATTAAAAATTTTATCACAAAAGTTAATGCAATTAAATTTCCTAAATTTTAAAATTTACAAATGTTCTTTTGGTTTTGTTTTGTTTGGTTTTGTTTGCTTTACGGCATATCAACCTCCATAGGTAATTTAATGTCTAAAAAAAATTATTACTGGTAAAAATGTTTCTCCGAAATGTATTGCTGGTAATATTTTGTTTTTCAAAAATATATTGCTGATAATAATGTATTGTTGGTAATACTTTTTCCACAAAAAGATTATTGCTGGTACTAGAACCTATTTTTACAATTTTATAGTGTTTTTAGCTCAGTTTGTGGGTTAACTATTTGCCTAATGCTGGGACACTAACTGGTATTAACACCCCGGGTCAGAGTGGACCTGGGAACACCAGCAATTAAGAGGTGGTTCCCCGCTCCTCAGCACCTCCTGGCCAGAGGCGTTGCTGTTGGATATAGTTTATCGTCTTACCCAAGATCGTTATATCCAGGACGGCAAATGTTCTTTAAAATATACTTCAAAACATAAACGAAGAAAACAATGCATTTCTGTATTGAACTAATTTAAATTTTGTCACATAAAGATAATAATATAACATATTGAGTCTAAAATTAATTTTTATGAATAATTTTTGTTCTTCCTAACTCTATTTTTATAAATTATTTTGAATTTGAATTTTACTATCCTTCATAAATTAACAAAATATGGAAACTTTTTTTTTCGGTGAACTTATAAAATAGGCACTGTTTCCAAAAAAAATTTTTTTTCCAATTTTTTTTTTCATATCACTATAGCATAAGAAGGCCAGATCAAAAAATATTAAAAAGAAAAGTAAACACTTTTATAAATCCTTGCATATTTTATAACAGCGGAATGAAAAATTTTATATTGAAAAAACAAACAAACAAACTTACTGTTGATTAAATGTTGATTCAACTTTGATCAGACATAATTGCTCAACATGGGGGTACTTGCTGGATGAAATTTGATGCTAAACATTTAATAATTCACAAGACCTTGGAACTAGGATCTCTAAAGATATTAAAATTAGCCAGCTACGTTAAAAGAAAAATATTGTCCCACAGAAGAAGAAATATTAATACTAATACAACATTTTATTTTGAAGAATAAGAAATTAAAAAAAATAAATTATGATAATTTTGAAATTCTACCCTATGCCACAGTTTAGTGAGTGTTTTTCTGTTTTATAATATTTGGTGTTGCAAAATTGAAAACTTGTAGGATTTCTTTGATAAAAAATATTGATATTAGTTTCTGAAATGCATCACTTCAATAAGAAAAGAAAGCAAAATATATTTTTCAAAAATTATTGTTTGTTTGATTCTCCTAAGAGAACTCAAGAACCGGCATTAAAAGCTTCAAAATTATCTTAAATTTTTATTTATAAAATCGTATACACTTCCTTTGTACAATTCTCCTTAAGAATGAATATTAAAATTTCATATTTTTCCAACTAGTAAATACATGTTTATGATACTACATTAAAGAATGGCACACTATTCCTTTACCAGGTAATTTTTTTAACTCCCTCTTACATATAATTAATTGCTTAACTCACCAAATTATCCTGTTAACTTTGTGTTCCTGTTGATGTAAATTGTTTTTAATTATTATTTAAATTAAGTATACTGGTAATAAATATTTATTATAATATGATAGTGAAATAAGTAATTTCTTCATTTCTTTTAAAACAATGGCAGGGTACTTGTAGATATGACAAAAATCACAAAATAAAATTTATAAAATTATTGCTTGTCTGAGATTCATTTTTAAATTGGTTCCAGATTTTTTTGATACATGATTTGTAAATTGTTCAATTTCCTTTCGGATTGTATTACACAATTACATTTTCTATACTTTTAATTAATATAAACAAACGGATTGCTCTATTTACAAATATCGTCTAAAATATTCCCAATTTTTTTTTATAAAATTTATAATTTGTGCATTGAGTTAGTAGAGGAGTTTTTCTCCTTTCTTTCTATATTTGCATTTACGACAATGACATACGACAATAATTGTTATAGTTGTAAAGAGCTTCCTAATAATATGCATAGTTGCTAATTAACTTAACTAATTACTGGATATTACTAAAATGTTTATTTGCATATCAACTTATATACACTCACACGGAGATATGCACACACATAGATATATAGGTAGATAGTGCCAGATAACTGGTTATAATAAACAGAAAAAAAACAAGATATTTAATCGAAAAAATGAATATATTTTCCAAGTTTATATGCATTAAAACCGCGTAATAAGGCCGTGTTCAATAAAACAGCCCTAAGCCTTGAATACGACATAGATATGTATCTGCTTGTGTGTGTATAGAGATATGTTGTTTATACGTTATTATTTTTATAGATATTTACCGGACTGAATATCCGAGAAATCTCAAAGAAAATATGTGTCTTCCGAAAGGAATCGAACCTGTATTCTACACGGAACCGTCATATAGGTTGGCGTGACATACCACTTAGCTAAAGTATTAGTATTTATTTTTATATATATATATATATATATATATATATATATATATATATATATATATATATATATATATATATATATATATATATATATATATATATATATATATATATATATATATATATATATATATATATATATATATATATATATATATATATATATATATATATATATATATATATATATATATATATATAATTTTTAGGTAATCCGTATGGGTAGACCTTCCAAAAGCTAAAATGAAAAGAAATTCACACGTTTTAATTACATTATCTATATCTTTACACATATAATATTACCCGATCTTTTTATATTTATGGCAAAACATATAAGTACCTATCTAATTGTACATCTCCACACTCACAAAAAGAAAAAAAAACTGGTATGCTTCTTTTTCCGTATAAAAACATATACATGTACATATCAACAGGTGTCTCAGTGTGCAAATACATTATCATAGTTGTATACCTATAGTCATGTGTTAGCGTTCAAGTGTGCATAGTAATATTTCTAAAAACAAAGGGAATATAAAACATTCAAAATTGCTGTTCCTATATGATTATTTCTTAGTGTACTTGCTTAGGTTTAGGTTGTTTTTGTGCCGGCATTTAAAAACTAGTTCATTGTGTCTATTTAGTAGTTCGGGTAATATTATATGTGTAAAGATATAGATAATGTAATTAAATACTGCGATAGTCTTCGAACGCAGGCATAAGTGGATGCACGGGTGGACATGAGGATAGGGACAAATACGTGGGTAGATATATGTAAGTGCAAATTAACGCATATGTGGGTATGTAGATATTCTGCATATTGCGTATGCATATGCATAGGTGTGTGTATGTATATGTATGTATGTATGTATGCATATATGGGTGTGTGTATGTATGGGTATATGTGTATACGTATGGATGTGTAAATATATATATATGTGGGTATGAATATATATGGATATGCAGATGTATATATGTAAGTATAAGTATACATGGAGATAGGTATGGAGACATGTGGATGTGCGTTTTCTCTGCAGGTGTATATGTGTAAAGATGGAAATATACAGATATCGTTTCATGTGAATGTGTGTGTAGGTGTATATAGGAACTCATAGGCATATAAGACGATATAGGTATGTGGTTACAAATAGGGGTTTAAGACATGTGTAGATAAGAAATTGTAAAAGAAGGGCCTAATTTTCTGCTAGTGACATCTCTTCCAAATTTCTCCTCTAATATTCTCCAGTTGGAAGTGAATTTTAAATAGCACGAAGGGAAAGTTTTAGATTAGTATTTTAATTGAGATTGAAAGATACTACCCAATGTGGAAAATAAAATTATTTAAATGGGAATAACCGTTGATAACTGGATACATAAAAACAACCACGAGTTTACTTAATGAACAAAAAATCAAAACAATCACGAGTTTACTTAATGAACAAAAATCAAACGAATAAATGTCAACCTAACAAGCTATAAGATAAAAGTTTTAGTGGAAAAAAAGTACTAAATATAAATTGGATTACTCTTTCAATGTTCCTGTCTATGGATTTTCCAATGGACTGCTTCATAGAAAATACCCAAAACTCCACCGAATTTCAAATTAATTTCTTCGTAGATTGTTTGAAAATTTAGATATTTATCAAACCTTATCCTCCCAAATATGCACGTTAAAGTAACGCGAACTGACAGCGTCTAAGAATTTGAATGAAACCTGTCGTGTAATTTATTGGGGTTATTGTAACGTCTCCCTTTAATGTAGTTCTTATCGCTCACCCCTTAACCACCTTTATCTAGAGACGAGACGCGTTAAATTTGAGCAACATCCAGCCGACACACTGGGGTTAAAATAGGAAACTAAAATGATACATATGACACACTCATATATCCTCTCTCCCACCTCACTTCCTCACTTCGTTAACTTTGCGTATACTTGATGAGGTCCGTAAAAAAAAATGTGAATTTCTTTTCATTTTTCATTTCAGCTTTTGAAGTAAAGGCTGATGATCCAGAACCCTGTTAAAGGGGTTATGGTGAAATAACTTATTACATGGAATCTTAACGTGGTCTGTCTTTTTATTCAATATATATATATATATATATATATATATATATATATATACATATATATATATACACATATATATATATACATATATATACACATATATATACATATATATGCACATATATATATATATATATATATGCACATATATATATATATATATATATGCATATATATATACACATATATATACATATATATACATATATATACACATATATATACATATATATATACATAAATATATACATACATATATATATGCATATATATATATATATATATGTGTGTGTGTGTGTGTGTGTGTGTGTGTGAAAAGTGTATATAAATATAAATAAATATATATATGTATAATTATTTATATATTATATGCACGGTACTTATTAGAAAGCGCTCAATATCAGAGATAGAGCTAACATATTTATATATATATGAGATGGAGTTTTCTTATGGGGGTTTTCCTGTGTGTAACGAAGCTTCGAGCAAATATGAGGCAGGTAAGCTTCGCACTAAATTAAGCATTCTAATAAAAACATCAATTACTGTGTCCTCCAGTCTTTCTAAACTATTTTAATTCAAGAAAATGTTAACAATCAGAAAGTATTCGACTCAGAATTTTGTGGAAGAAAAGAAAAAAACAACAAAATAAAGGCGAAAATTGAACAGTTGATTGTGTTGTTTTTGAAAATACGCATCTAAATTGAAGTGTCAAACAATTAGATACAGTTTTGCCTGAATAAATGAGTCTACGTATCGGGAAATCTACGATGTGCTTGATTCCTTGCGTGGATATATCTCTTGTGATACATGTCAGAGCTGTCCATATTAAAGTGTTATGTTTGTCAAGTGTAGCCCTTGGGAAATTAAGATCTTCAAAATGCCCCGGGCATACTCAATGGAATTTAAATCTGGCGTATTCGGGAGTGAGGACTATTGGAGAACGTGAAAGTCAGTAGAGTGTTTGTAGAACCAGTTTCATGTCACTCGCGCACGAAAAAAAATCACCTCCGGGAAACATGGCGATCACAAAGGGGTGCCAATAATCTGAAACAAGATCTGGGCATGTCACACCTATGAAGAGAAACGCCATTACAAAGACATGAACAACTTGCAGAACACTCTGTTGACAGACTAAATCTATAGGCTCATATGTCCCCCACTACATATTAATCCGAGAGTCTACCCGAAAGAGATTGCAAACTATCAATGCTAATCTTTCCCGATATTCTTGTTGGTCAACAACTAAGAAACCCTGTAGGATCTATCATACGTTCTACAAGGCACTGACTAATGGGTCGAGTGACACTAGCATTGAATTGGGACGCGATTGATATAACGTTCCAATTCGTTGATGGACACTAACATTGATAGTCGCCAGTGGTTCAATTCTTAGATCATCTGGGAAGCACCCGGCGTTTTCATATAGGACTCTATTTGTCTGGAATTCATATTATCCCGTTGCTACTCTAGGCAGGAAAAGCACCAACAAGAGTTACCCCGTCCGTGGGATAGTATGTGTCATCTCTTTTGACCCCAACATCCATTCCACCTTTTAAACAGTGAAATCCTGACTAAGACCCTTCGTTACCTGCAGCTGCACTACCACTTTTCTGGTACATATACGCTATCCGGTTGAGTCCATTTCTATAAGTGGGAATCAGCCTTAGGCTTAGAAATTCCACTGATTTAGATCTCAGAAGTCGATCAATGATTTTTTTCTTTACGTTATAAAAAAAATCAGAAATTACTGAGAATAGATAGGATTGCATAGTTGTGTGTTTAGAAATGCTGACTTTAATTACAAGTCATAGTTTGTTTTATCCCGATTTAAAAAAATATGAATATAATTGGTTGTCAAAGGTTAGAGTAACTGTTGACTTAGTGGTAGGTCCACAGAAATACAACAGTTTTTTGTGTGTTGATTTTTCGCTTTATTTTGAATTTCGGTAAAAGAGAGAAAGAACAAGAGTTTAAATGAAAGATGAAGGTTCTTTAGTCTGTCAGGATCCAAGTGAAATCCTCTTCTCACATTTCTACGGACACTGACATTTCTACCTGATTGTGCCTTCTGCGGTTGACTCTCATCTAACAGAGCCTCCAAATTCACGAAGTAGATAGGAAAAAAACTACATTAAATAAGACATCCTTTAGTCCAGGAAACGTGATTTTGATTATCATCAATAAGTTATCAAAATTAATGTTACATCACTAAATATACCGACACTATAATCAATGTATTTATTTGTTTGGTGTCTACGGATGTAATACTATAAAGTGTAAACCATAAAATTCTCTAACATAAACATCAATCGGTTTTGAGTTTATCGTCTTATCTTCTGACAAATGACACTTATGACGCTCCTGAATATGCAAAGAAAGCACAAAGGTCAAAAGCGCTAGAATTGACGATAAAAACTATACACATTTCTTGCATAGTCTTACAGCATCTTGAACCAATCATCCGTTTGTTTGTACGAAAAAATTAAAGAACAAGAGAATTATCCTTTTCAAGAAATGTTCATCTTTTGTTCGGACCTTTCGATGTCTGAATTTCCATGTCTGCATTTGATAACTTGTTTTTGTACTCAAAAGGTTAACAAATTAATTTAAACAAGTAATGGACTTTTTGTTTAGTTTTTTTTTACGCTATTTAAAACTGGTAGTTGAACCTTGTCTTGTCGTAAGGGCGTCCATAGCCTAAAGGTAAAGCACGCCTGGCTTAAAGGAGGTTCTCCATGAAAAAGAGAATGATAGTTAGATCCCCGCGGGAGGTAAATTTTCCTTAATGAAACTTTCGATTATTAAGGTCAGTAGACGTTAGTGTCACTATAAATAAATAGGGATATCTACTCAAACACGTGTACCCACTAAAATAATGTTTCAAAAATATTCTCGGAATAGAAAAAAAAAAAACAATGTTTGTTTACGTTCCGGGTGCGAAAATATAGGTTAACTGATTTTGTTATTCCGTTCCCTTCCCCTTCAGACATATGACTTTTTTTTTAAGCATTTCACCCCAAGCAAGTCGAGAAGCCACTAGGACGCAAGGGGTTACAGAAAATTTGGAGCAAGATCAGATAGGAGTGATAGAAGAAAGGATGAGGAGAAGGGTAATGGATAGATCAAGGCAACTGGAGTGTCGATTGACATTACATTTGAATAGCTGGTGATTATAGCTCTCAGGGAAACTGGAATAGGGAAGGGAGTTCCACAGGCGAGAGATGCGAGACATGAAGCTATTGGAGTAGAAGAGACGGCTACATTTAGGAGTTTCGACAGTGAAGGGGTGAGAGCGGGATGCCAGCCTCGTATGGCGCTTGAACTCATGAAGTCTGGGAACAAGCAAATGCAGCTCCTTGGAGCAATTGCCATGAAAGTATTTGTAAAACAGACAGAGAGAGGCGACGGCGCGTCTGTGAAAAAGTGACTGTAGACGAGAAGCCAGAGCAGGGCAAATTATATTGCATATCCGCCTCTGGAGCATATCAAGAACCCCGAGACAAACAGACCATATATGGCAGCAATACTCCATGCAAGGGCTAATTGTTGATTTGTAGATATGAAGGATCGATTCCGGGGAGAAAAATTTCCTGGCGCGGCACAGGGAGTCAACTTTCCTTGCGGTGGACGAAGCAATTGACTCAATGTATTTGTTCCATCTCAGGTCAGCCGTCAACGTGAGACCGAGCAGCCGCAGAGAGGTGCTCTCGAGAAGTTGAGCGTCAGACATTCTAATGGAGGGCAGGGAAGGATCTCTGTGGTGATTAATAGAGAGCAATTTTGTTTTTGAAACATTAAAGTTGACCAGCCAATTCCTGCCCTAGTTCACAACCGATTGGGAGTCCTTTTCGAGACGCACGGCCAGATTAATTTTGTCAGATTTTTTTTAGGCAGGAATAAATTGTGGTGTCATCCGCGTAGATGCCAACTTGGGAATTTATGGCGTCAGGAAGGTCATTTATGTAGATAAGGAATAGAGTGGGGCCTAGGATGGAGCCTTGAGGAACACCTGCGTTCGTGGGATAGGAACTGGAGGAGAATCCGTTGAGAACGACCTTCAATTCACGGTTTGACAGGAATGATTGTATTAGGTCAAACAATCGACCCGTAATGCCATAACCCTGGAGCTTGCGAAGAAGGCCGGCATGAAAAAACCCTATCAAATGCTTTGGAGATGTCTAGGGCCACGGCACGAGCTTCCCCGTTATTTTGAAGAGCTCGATAGACAGTTTCAGTGATGGCCGTAAGCACATCAGCTGTAGATCGGGCAAAGCGGAAGCCATATTGCTTGTCTGAGAGTAGATCATGAGATGTGAGGTGGTTAACCACCTCGGTACTGATTAGGGCTTCGAAGACTTTGCCGAAGAGGGGTAGGAGATTGATAGGGCGGTAATTAGAAGGGTCAGAGGGGTCGCCAGAGTTCTTGAAGAAGAGGACTTCCAGCAATCTGGAAAACAAGATTCCTTGAGGCATTAGTTGTATAGTTTAGAAAGGGCGGGCGCCAGTTCAGGCGCGCATTTCTTCAAGACAATGGCTGGTATCCCATCTCCACCACTAGCCTTGTTGGTGTCTAAATTGGAGATAACGCCCAATACCAAAGACGGGGTTATGTGTAGCCCACTCAATAGGGCCTCAGTTCTAAGAGGGAAGTCGGGTATGGGTACACCGGAAGAGTCGAGCGTCGAGTTGAATGAAAATTTCTGAGAAAAGCATTCAGCCTTGTCGGCAGAGGAGGTCAGGACTTCGAACTGGTTGAACAATGGAGGTATAGATGGGTTGCAATAGTTCAATACGCTCTTGCAGAGACGCCAATAATTTTTAGAGCCAAATTTGCGAGATGCAATACGCTCCTTCATCCGAGCAGCAAATAGTGACTTAGCATCGTTGAGGACACGCTTACACTCGTTACGGGCGGAGGCAAAGAGACGTCTATTGCAGTCAGACATGTCGTTACGGAATAGGTGAAAGAAGTGGTTCCTATGGGCGATGGCGGTTGAGCAACCAGCGGAGAACCAGGGGGAGGATCGCGACTTGACCCTATATTTCCTTGTGGGGATGAAAGCGTCGATTCCAGCTTTAACCCAGGATGAGAAGCACATTCTTGGACGGGGAGCGTAAAGACACCATCCCAGGGGACATCGCGGAGGAAATCACGGAACGCGTCCCACTCAGCTCATTGATAGTAGATCGAAGTTCTAGTGGTAGGAGGTTCTTTGCGGGGGGTGGAGTTGAAAGAGAAGTTAACAGATACTACCGCATGATCTGAGTTACCAAGAGGGCAGAGTTGCGTGGCGCTACAGGACTCGGGGATGGAGGTAAAACACAAATCGAGAAGAGAGGCTTTACCTTCCCGGTTGAAGGCAAAACGAGTGGGGAAGTTAACTATCTGCGTGAGGGATTGAAAGACTGAAAAATTGAGCGTTTGAATGCCTGCGTGGTCAGTAGTAGCATTCTTAAGCCACATGGTATGATGGGTGTTAAAGTCGCCAAACACAAATATGTGAGCAAACGGGTGGAGGAAGAGAGCTTTGTCTATGCTGTCAGAAATGCTATCGAGTATCTCACAGTCTTGAGAGGATGGAGAGCTGTAAAGGAAGAAGAGATAGCTTACCGCATTGAGAAGAGATAGTCGGGGACACATGTACGACTGGTCTGACGATTCAAGAGACAACTCTCTGGCCAGAGGGAGATGGTCCTTGACGTAGACACCAAGGCCGTGCATGTGGGTTAGAGAGTCTTTTCTGAGGAGAGGAAGATAGCCTGGGATCGAGAGATCAGAGGAGGGCATAGACGAGACAAGGCTGGTCTCACAGAGAGCCAGTATATCCGGGCAGTTTGCAGTAAGGAAAGATTCCATACTGCAGAAGTTTGTTCTAATGCCACGGATGTTGGAGAACGAAATGTTGAGGGGTTTAGATGATTTTTGAGTGGCTGGTTTAGGATTACTTTTCCGGTCTTTGTAAGCCATGTGGAATTTTGGTTGGAAGATGAGAAGGCCCGAAGTAAAAGAAGCAGACAGTTTCTTCATAGACAAAATATTTACTATTTAGTTTGAAGAGGTTCTTTCGAAATACGAAACACCTAAGTTTCTTTTTTTCCCATTTTGTTAACTAATAATTAGCATTTTAGTTAACACACACACACACACACACACACACACACATATATATATATATATATATATATGTGTGTGTGTGTGTCTGTGTGTGTGTGTGTGTGTGTGTGTAACTAAAATGCTAATTATATATATATATGTGTGTGTGTGTGTGTGTGTTAACTAAAATGCTAATTATATATATATATATATATATATATATATATATATATATATATATACTGAAAATTTTCGAGCCAAGATCTACATTACTTAAAAAGGGTAATTGAGTCTTGTATTATTGCTATTACTACCGTAGTTTAAGTATAAGGCACACCTTGCTAAAAAGGAATTCATGTTCGATGAGAGAAACATTTCCTTTAATAAGAACTTCGATGATGTCGCTCGGTAGAAGTTAATTTCACTGTTTTTAAATAAACAGGAATATCTACTCGAATTCGCGCGACAACAAAAATAACGTTTATAATCATAATATAAATTTTGTTATTGTGTCTTTAATTAGGTTTTTTCTCGATTATTGAAAGGTAAATTGAATGAAAACATAGAAAACACAAAAACTGCAGTATCACATTTCTGATAGTTATCAAAGTCAAAATCTAAATAATTTTAATGACAAAGAAAAAATAAGTTGTAATCTTGTTTAACTCGTTAGTTCAGTTTGGCTTCAAATTATAAGATTGTGATAAACGGCTTCAGTTAAATCAAGAAAAACTGTTTATGGTGAATTTGACGATTTATTGAATACACTTGACAAAGTTTCCAAATATTGTATAACTTTCAGTGTGTTGGTAGGAAAATGAAATCCCAATATTCGAACTCTATAGCCTCGGAAATAGAAAAGAAAAGTTAAATAGTCTAAAAATATCTTTGTTAAATATGTTTGCCAGACATGCCTCTCTCTCACGAACGAACACGCATATATATATATATATATATATATATATATATATATATAGATAGATATATATAGATATATATATATATATATATATATATATGAAGACATATACTCTGAAGGTGTGCTATATTTATGGGATACAGTGCTCAATATCAGAGATAGAGCGTGTGTAAATAAAAAAGTGAACATTGAAGTCAAAGCCGAGAAAAAACACCACTCGTGGCCTGGTGATTGCGTCTAGCATGAAACAGCCTGTCGCCTCTAAGTGTTGACTTCAATGTTCACTTTTATATATATATATATATATATATATATATATATATATATATATATATATATATATCTTATTTTACAGCATACCGTCACATTTTATTTTTTCTGATCAAAAATATCTCCCAAGTTTTATGAACGAATTTGAAGAACCAGATAAGCTAATGTTTACACAGACGCTGTAGACTACCAGTACTTGAACGTAGTAGTGTTACCAGATTTGGTTACAGTTACTGAATTGAACTAATTGAAGGTCTAAGGCGAATATATATTTTTCTCATTGGTCGCCCAAGTAGCTCAAAAAAGTCTCTTAGATGGACATTCAAACTATAACCTTAATATAATCCAGTTTTCATAATATTGTAATATTAAATGTAAATAGAAAGAAGGGGATTTATGTGCTATGATAAAAGGTAATTAATTTTTAATGCATATGCTTTGAAAATCAACCACTTTTTGGGAATAATCTAGGGAAACACAGTTTACTATTGGAAAAAGGGTTGGGGTTTATACGTGCATTTGGTGTTTGTAGAAATTGCTTGTTTTTAGCTTCTTATTATTTTAGCTGAGTCAATAAATTTAACAAACGCAACTTCAGATAAAACAGAGAAGAGGAATCAGAGGAAGATTTGGACTAACTTCTGATGAATGAGAAATTCTTTTGTCAGCGAAAAACTTTGGCACCGACTCATGCATAATAACTCAAGGACTTATATTTGTACAAGAATGGGCAACTGTCTAATCAGTTAAAGAACATTTTATCATTGGTAAGGAAATCGACGCCCACTTTTTTTTTTCATGTTTAATTGATCTTAGATAGTGTCGTTGAATAGAACATTGAATGTATTGTGCTGGACAAGGTGATTCTCTCTAAGGATTTAATTAACTATTTTCTTCGTAAATATGGCATTCCACTAATGTAATTGTCATCTGCTCAGGCGAGTGTTCTGCCCAATTTGTCACATGTGAACAAACACTCATTTTTTCTATCATCGCATTTCTGGCTTGACTTACTTTTTCGTAAACAAACCAGGTAACGCTCTGTTATCTGCGACAAAAAATGAGGTCATGACAAGAAATGCAATAATCTTTATGAGACAAAAGTATTCGCTTTCTAACTCACAAGGATACACACACGCACATAATGGATTCTTTTGCTATTCAAAAATAGATCGTTCCTAAGAAGAAATATAAATAATGTAGATGGAAGAAAATCTTGAGCGTCCAAAGGTCCCCAAAATCTACAGTTTCGTTAGGATATTGGAGAGCGTTCAATGAACTGTATAATAAAAAATTGTTAGTTTAGCTAAATCTAAATCTAAATCTAAAACACTTTGACATTGTATCAAAGAAAAAGGATTATATATATATATATATATATATATATATATATATATATATATACACAAGTATATGATTGGTGTATACGGAATAAATTCCAATAACCAACAATTACTATTCTTAAAAGAGTGCTCAATACAGAGTAGAGCAGATATATTTATTTTAAAATTATAACATAAATATGTTATAAAATCACTACAAAAATAGCCATTTTGTTTCAGTGATTTTATAACATATTTATGTTATAATTTTAAATAAATAATAATTATATATATATATATATATATATATATATATATATATTGAATCAAATATGGATTAAAACCCGCAGAATCATAGGATAAAGGACAAATAGGAAACGATTATAAATTTAATGTTTCGCTTTAATTTCAGCTTCATTAGAAACTTTTGGAAATAAAGTATGGAAGACAAAAAAAAACGATTTCATAACCAAAATTCCGAACGTGCTAGAAAGGATTATAAAATTTAAAAACATAATTAAAAATACTTTGGTCTTTCATCTTAATAATAACATAAACATTTTCCCGATAAAACTTTGTTTTTATTAAGTTTGGGACCTTTTTTTCATCGTGCTATGCTGTTTTTACGGCGAATTATTGAAGGTAATATAATATAATCAATATAATCCATAGATACCTAAAACCCGCGGATAGTAATAAACATCTTCGATTCATTTCAGCTATAAAAAGTTTAAAACTTAGTGGCCATCAATAAAATCGAATCTACTACATGAGACCAAAAATGATATTGAAAAATTTTCTTCAGTTTAAGTGTTTCTTATCCTTGTTACCTTTTTTTTCCTGCCAACGACAGGAAATAATTGACTCATCCTTTTCAAACTGCAACAAATGACAAAGATACGTTTCTTGTATTTATTCTCTTATTTGACGTAATTAAATCAAATGTTAAGTAATTTACTTGGGTTTTCACAATACTTCCTGAGTTATTTATTTGAAATATGATAACATTTTTGAACAGGCATAGAACATCTTCTTAGCGAGCTCAAAGCTGATGTTAGATTTGAATTTTCGCTCTTATTTTTTTCTATTTTTGTCTCTATCCCAGTAGAAAATTCTATTAAATCCGGTACAAGGCCATATTTATATAATCTCAGTTCAGGATCAAACTCATTAACAATAGTTTTAGAGATTGAGTTCTATTGTGCTATATCAAATGCCACTGAATCAGTTTTTTTTTTTTTTTTTTAGTTGTTTATAATAATTTAGATTTTGCATCTATCATATTTTCTGTGGATTGAACGCTGAAGCTGAACTGATGAAGACATTAGCACCTCTGATGATTGAGTAGATGTTGATATAAATCGGATTTGGGGATATTTGTCAGTACATTATGGTTATAAAAATGAATACTTTAGCTTCGTACAACGATGAATAGGATTTCCAGTATAATAATTTTGTGATGGTAACGCAAAAGGTCGTTCATAAAGGCAAAGGCAAGAAATCCAATAAAAGATTGCCTTCATTCTGAACTACAACAATGGTTTATTTTCAACTGTCACATTAGCAAAAAAGGGGTCTGTCAACAAAGTGAGTCGAGATATCAGAACTTAGTTTTGCGTAGAAAGCGAATGAAGCGATCATACCCACAAACCTAAACCAATCACACATGCAAGCGCGTAGATTTAGAAAAGATTCCTCTTTCTATCAGAAAATTCAGAGAAACGGTTTTTTTCAAGAACAAGATATAAATTCTCCCTCTTGAGATTAAATGAAATCCTTAATTAGCAAATAAGTCTGTGGTATCTCAATATGTGCATAGCTCATATAGTGATATATCTGACGTAGGTATTCAATACAGTGAATAATATTATGAACAAGAATATAAATTATCTAAACGAGCATTCGATGTATCTTAATAAAACCGCCTTTTTTTAATGGACAGTTTCGCTCAGCAGCTAGAATACATATTACTCTTAAAGGGACCTAACGATATTTACAATTATGCTTTTGGGTTTCGTGGACTTTCATCACACGTTTTCTATGCGAGACAGACCTCACGCAAGCTGTACATAACCATAACAATTTGCCTCACTTTATCAATTTTTCGGGTTGACTATAAATGGTGGTATACACCATGTTCGGAGGCGCACAATGGTCTAAAAAGATTGCATTTTTTTTGCAAAATATGGATTTAACACGCGACCAGTAAATAGATTTAATCTCAGTCCCGTTGAGAATATTAGAATCATATATGATGGCGTATTAAAAATGATCCAAAGAACAGCAGCCTTCCCGACAGAATTTAAAGCGGAGGTGATTTTCTAAGCGTCCCTTAGATGTGGTACAAGGCCGAAATTATGGGTACCCAGTGAGGATCGAACTCAGTATTCAGTCGTAAATGATCTACCGAGACAAGCCTGTGAACCACTGCACTACGTTGAAGCAGACGATTGAAAGAGTTAAAATTTTAAATTCCGTGAAAGTTTCAGGAAGGAAACCAATCAGAAAACATTGATAATAAATTGAACTCTGATGTTAAATGTAAAAAGAATTCGGTCTTATGATTTATTTACTTACAAATACAAACTCCAGCTGTAATTTTATGTAAGTATTTATATTGACAGGATGTTGGATGCGGATGATGTTGGATGCAGATGACGTTATGTTGAAGTGGTTTTATATATGTGAGTTGACGTGCGCACAACTAGGAATTGAATTCTATTATTGGATTTGCTTATAATGAACACGCTAGGCAGCGTTTGAACCCGACATAAAAGACAGGAAAATCAAGTAGCAATTGAAACTTGAAATAAATCGGGAATAATAATAATAATAATAATTATATGGTAAATAGACACATTAGTAAGTTTCAACTCTGTTATAATTGCAATTTATGCTTTTAGTTTAATAAATAGCAGTTTTATTTGTTTATGAGAATAGATTATCAAAAATATCTTTTATTATAAATTTGATTATTTTGCCGCCTTAATTTGAACGAAGTAATCTTTCTTCTGTATTAATCTAACTCGTAATGAATTGCAAAGCTGACTGGTCTTATAAAGCCAAGCATTAAACGTTCGTCAAAGGACAACATTCCAAGTTGTTTTCAAATTCAGAAGCCGTGACCTCAGCAGTGATAATTACAGTTGAAGTTGTGGTAGTTGAAAGTTGAAAAGCTGTGGCCCTGATTTTGAAGCAATTCTTTTGTGGTAGCAATTAATAATCAAAATAAACATGTTCCCATTTGTAAATTACGCCGCGTTTTTATTACGACAGAAATGACATCAATAAGTATATAATATCATTCATGCGTATAGACCATTGGGCAGATAATAGATTTTTTTTAATTCTTCAGACGGATAAATATCACTTGGATGAATGCATGAATAAAAAAACAGTTGAAAAAGAAAACATTACTCTAGTAGACAAAATTTATACGTATAATATCTATCTATATCGATCTAATTAACATCTGTCTACTACATGTCTATCTCGTGTATCTGTAGTCAGGGTTCGAGTTCCGATAAAAAAAAAAGCTAGATTTCAAAAAAGCAGCAAAATATCAGCACAAATGTGACATGATATGGATCAGAAGATTAGGTTGTATAAATCATACAAACGGGAAATGACATACATTTCTTTGCATTAAAAAATCTGGCTTTGAGATGGTCTCGAACGCCTATCTCTGAAGATTCTGTCATTCAGGTAATCCTTTAGTCATTATTTAATGAATATGTTTCATTAGTTCGAAACAGAATGAAATTATAATCCTGAAATTTAATCCCTATTTATCGTCGAATCCATAATCATACTGTTAATCATGGGATCTAGAATGAGTGGAGTTTTTTGTTTGTTTGCTTAATTAAAAATGAGAGTCCAGTTGTCTGTTTAAAATCGTCCAACTTAATTGATGCTGATAAATTCACTAATTTATAGTTTGTTGTATTGTTTCCCAGCAAATCGTTGAGTTAGTCTGAATTTAGCCCTGACTCGGATAAACTGCCAATTATGGTTCTTTGTGGTCGTCTCCAAATCAATCTATGGTTTTTACGTTCGATGAATAATTAGCATATTTATAAATATTTGAGCCTTAGTTCGGAATGAAGAGGAGCTGGGAGAGAAAGAAATATTCATTGGTTAAATATAAAAACTGAAAAGTAAAATTTTAAATATAACCGTGTTTGACTTTGAGGTCGAAATCTAAAGAAGAAAGAAAGAAAACTTCAAACGAAGAAAGAAACGTTGATGATTGGCAATTTTGATGACTTTTTTTCGAGTTTTCTCTACTTCATTCAAATATGAACGTAATCTAAGAAAGGTATTTAAACTTTTTATTGCATTTGTAGATGACTAGCAAGTAAATAAATTTGAATAAAATCAACAGCATTATAAGGGATTGACTTTGATATAAGACATGCAATATCGAATATTTTCTATTTTGGCTAATACCAAAATGTTTGACCATAATAAAAACAAACACTGATGAAATTGACCCAGTTTGGGTCAAGCCAGAAAAGTGATATTCGGTTTTTAAAAAATAAAATCTTTAACTATGTTTAAACTTTATATATATAGTAAATCGTTCATTAACTTTTTTCTGTTGTATCAGAGGGTGTCGGGGACTGAACTCAGGTAGACTGAAGAGGGACACGTTAGTAATCATGACGATGGAAAATAAAGCCTCAGTTCGGGGAAGAACTAAAAAGAATCAATTAACTAGAAGTGGTGTCTCGATAAAGTTACCGTCGAGAAATCATCGGGAAACTACTTCACTATCTTTCCTAAGAAAAAATCATAGTCGTACACAAAATAGAAATAACATAAAACCACTTTGGTGTTCGGCAAGGAGGGACATGTACGGCAGGATTTTTCAAACTGTTTATGGTATCAGTCTGTAGAGTACTGAGTACAGAGTACTATATATATATATATATATATATATATATATATATATATATATATATATATATATATATGTAATTAGGTAAACAATACCTAAAAACAAAACCACCTTTAAAATGGTTAAAGAAGTGGCTGAAAGCGCTTGTGGCAATATGAACAATTTTTGCACAACTTTACTTCCATCAAACGAAAAATATTAAGCACACTAAATAAAAATTAATTAAATCGTCTGTCATATTTAACGAAAGATGTTTATAAAAAAGATTGCTGCCTAAATATTCATTAATATATATATATATATATATATATATATATATATATATATATATATATATATATAGGATATTAAAACATGTTAAAAAATCACTACACAATTACAATTAAGTTTCGACGCCATAAATGTGTCCTTTTAAGCGATGTTAACTACTGGGGATTGAAAGATTAATTTCAAAACGCCGAATACTTTAAAAATATATACTTGTACGCTTTGCTGTGATTAACCAATCGAATGTGACCAACGCTAAATTTAAATTTAACGGAAAAAACTTTTTAATATAGGTAATGACACGAACTTGTCCGCATATAAAACCTAGGCAATTTCCTTATGGCCAGATACAGATTGTTTCTTTATTTCGTAAGATGTATCGAAGTCTGACGTTCAAACTTCCCTAGAAACAAAAGCAAAAGAGATGGGGAGGTAATTTAACATATTGCTAGCCAGTTATATGCTCGTTCAGCTAGTTCATAAAATTTTACAATTGATAAATAAACGACCCCTTTACGAAACTAGCAAACAACTTAACCGTCCGGAAAAAAACGGATCAAAAATACAGAAATACTTTGGCAAATTAATATGCAACCGTTAAATAAATAGCATCCATATAATATGTTAATAATACCAACCAAACACTTGTACATCCTTATAAATCAAGAAAAAAACCTGAAAGATTTTATTCAGAACTTTCGATCTGAAGAGATGAATATACAAATATTCACAAAATAAATTATAACCGAACAAACCTTTAAGGTTTTTTTCTTGATTTATTATTACTACAATGCTGTATAATTTACATTGGGCTCTCTTTGGATTAATATTCTCTTTGGAATCATCCCTACCATTTACATATTGTTATTAAAACTCCTAGTATATATAATCAATGATAATGTCTTCTGTGTGGCACATCACGTCGGCCAGTTTGCTATTGTAGTGCTTTCGATCGTCGTGAATACTCCATGAGTTTCGCCTCATTAAAAATAAAGTTTACTAAAAGACTTTGTGCAAATTAAAATATTAAAAATGAAATATTAAAATATTCCCCAGGTTGAAATCCAAAATACAATTTGGACCCAGAAATATAATTAAGCAAACTGACCTGCTTAGTTGCTGATGTAGCACATTTATATCTAACTCCTTTGGCTGGTGTCCGAACTAAGATTTCGAATGCTTATTTCCAAGTCAGGCCCACCCTAGTTGATAATTCGTGCAACACAATTGCATTTCTTTGCTTCCCTGTTCGTTTCGTGTTTCATTCTACAACAGTCGTTTTTATCACAAACAAGATTATTAATTTATTATTCTAAGAGTCCTTCAAATCTGGTAATCTTTGCTTTTTCCTTGTTTTTTTATTATTATTTTTTGACCCTCAGTTTCCCGTGAATCTGAAAACTAGAAGATTTAGTCCTTTTATTCGGTTAATAGGGATTTATGGCGAATTTAAAAGTATAAAAAGAAGGAAAGTTATTTCGTGACATGAAGCAGGCTAGTGTAATGTACATCCGGCAGTTAAAAAAGATCTGTGTAAGCAGGCGCACTCATATGTTCTCGTCTGTATTAGTGAATATTATGTTCCTTCAGGTTTTTTTTTATGAAGTCAGAACAAAAGAAAAGGCGAGGAGCAATTCAAAGAAAGGTTTCATTATAGACATGGCGCTGCATATGTTTCTTTCTTTCTTTCTTTTTTCTTTCTACCCTTTAATTTTTCTCTTTTTTTTTCTTTTCTCGACTTTTACGTCTTTTCTTTTTCTCAAAAAATCTCAAAGGAAAAGGAACTGGAACTGTTTCCGTGGACTCGTTTGAATGAAACATTGGAAGAAAAAATACTTTTTTTCTCGACAAGGATGTCAGTTGGTAATATTGCTGCATGAAATCTCATTCTTTGTTGCAAATGCGACACAGTACACATAACGTCTGTCAACGCCAGATAATCACTTGTTTTACGCCATACTGCCACCTTTGTTTGATCCTTGAATGATTGATCAAATCAAAATCGGAATCGTTTTTTTAAGATTGAATACACAATTTAGTTAAAAGGTAGTGTAAGTTCATGGAACATGCTTTGATGACTAAATAATTATACTAAGAATTTTATGAAGACTTTCTCAAAAGCATCAACTTAAATACATCTTAAAGAAATATAAAAATTCAAAAACTGTATTTACTGACAAAAACCGTGTTAGATGTTTAGAAGGTTATTTGGATTCGTATTATCTGTGATTAATAAATTCTTATTTTTTCCTTTAATCAAGACGCTCCTTTATTCATCAATTCTAGACAAACAGGAATACTTCATCTGTCATCGAAACAAAATATTTAAAAAAATTTACTTTTTATTTATGGACGCATACATTGACGCATGAGCATCATATAATGTTGTACATAAATTAATAGATTCCTCAATTGCTTCTATTATTGTTAGTAAATGGTGCAATTTGTTTAATCAAATTCGTAACAATCTTATAATGTGGAAAATAAAAACATAGAAATAAAAACATATTAAATATAATTTGTAAAATATAAAGTATAATAAATGAAAATGATTTCTATTTTCTTATGCTTGCATTAAACTAATTCTTAAGATTCAAAATTGAAACGGATAAATACATGCCTGATTTTATCGTAAAATATCGAATGTTGTCAAATTTAGAGTTGATCGTTTCGTTTTAAAACCGCGATTATGTTTTAATTCACTCAATTTAATGAGACGGTTTGTAAACTGCTAATTTTCAATTCAAGTCGCAGTTTGGAACTGAATTAAAGAATGCTAGAAGATCTGCACGCTAACAGCAATGAACTCAAAACATCTTTTTGCAATTGGTCTCTGGGCAAGAGAACCACTCATAGGATAGTGGTTTGAGTTTTGTCACTCAGTTTAATATCTTGGCATTCCAGTGTCGACACTGTTCTCAAGGTGCCTAGAGATTAGATAGTCTATAGAAATAAGAGGGTTCATGCTTTTCGCAAAATCATTGATGTATAATTAAGACAATCAGCATCATACACAATCTGAACTTAGTTCAACAATTCTCTTTATCTCCATTGATAGACCTTACGTCACTGTCAAAAGGAAGCTAGGAAGTCAGTGAGAAAGTGCTTGTATATATA
The DNA here is from genome assembly GCA_903632075.3 of Acanthosepion pharaonis. Lineage (NCBI taxonomy): Eukaryota > Metazoa > Mollusca > Cephalopoda > Sepiida > Sepiidae > Acanthosepion > Acanthosepion pharaonis. The sequence goes on along the minus strand of CAHIKZ030005526.1, from coordinate 1,021,529 downwards.
TATATATATGTGTGTGTGTGCGCGTGTGTGACTGAGAGAGAAATAGGCACACAGACTAACTGAGAGAGAAGGGGTAACAAGAAACTTCTCTTTAGTTAATTAAATTTGCTTATCAAATACGTAGCATGTTTTACATCTTCTCTACTTGCAGACCATTTGAAGTAATTTCTGCTCCTGAGTAAACTTTTTAAAACTAGGCATCTCTTTTTGAGGGTAAGTTGCTCATTTTAGCATCAGTGCATAACAAAAACGCTATTTCTAACATGTTAACATATATGTAAATATAGTGAAATAGGAACACTTCGTGGATAAAAAAAATAATACGATTACCCATTCGAGCCAAGTTAAAATGATATGATTTTCGAGGTAGGTTACTTCAGATATTTTGCAACACTATCATCCCATGTCTACTTATGTCATAGCAAGCTTTACAGACATCTGTTGCGCCAACCGCTCTAATAACGTATTCCGTTTGAATGTTACTCATTGGTAAGAAACTAGAAAAAAAAAAGGATTTCGAATTTCCAACAGACTCTTCCTACTCAGAAGATGCTGCAACACACTCTTCACTGTATTTAATTTCCCCTTATTCTACGACTAATCTAATAAATACATTTGGTTGCAACATTATCAACAAAAACTTTTCGATAATGACTAATGAAAACCGAAAGTACTCAGGCAATGAACAATTTGTATTTAAATTTTAATTGGAAACTAGGACTATGTATGTATGTGTATGTCTTTGCTTGTGTTTGATTTGGTTTTATTTGTTTTGTTTTACGGCATATCAACACCTATTTATTCTTTGTAAGAAATCAGTTTGTAAAGCAGGTTTCATTGACGTATTTCTGCAAAAAAGGATTTCGTCAAGTGTCAAATGTATTACCAATCATATTTTTTCCAAATCTGTATTGTTGGCAATATTTTTTTAAAATGTATTGCTAGTAATAATTTTTTATAAAATGTATTGCTGATATTTTTATTATAAAAGTATTTTTACACTTTCATAGTGTTTTGCATCATTTTGAGAGTTAAATACTTTCCCATGGCTGGAACCCGATTCAGGATGGACCTGGGAACAATAGCAATGAAGAGGTGGTTCTACCCTCCTCAAAACTTCCTGATCAGAGGCCTTGCTGCTGGATGCAGTTTTTCGTTATACGCAGGACGCCTCATTTTTTTACCCCACTGCAGAAGTGCAATCGGCATACTCTGAAACCCCAGGCGACACGGCGAGTGGGCTTATATATATATATATATATATATATATATATATATATATATATATATGCGGTATTTAGTATCCATATATATATATATATATATATATATATATATATATATGATAGAGCTAACTATATATATATATATATATATATATATATATATATATATATATATATATAACGAAGTAAATAAATACTAAAATTGTTGTTTAAAATCGTATGTGTTAAAAAGTGTTCAATATCAAGTTAGGAAAATCAGACCTGTAGAGAGACTTAATATCCTAAAATAATAAAACGCTGAATGGAAAACTACCGCGGTTTCGATCACCAAAATCTCATCAAGTGTTTAACTCAGTGAAATAATTACAGACAACACAGCAAGAACGTAAATTTCTTAATGCGGTACCGGAAGTAATGAAAGGGAGGGGGTAAGTGGTAAAAAATATTTGTTTTTCCAACTTCATCCTGGTTCGTATAATCCCAAAGTCAACTGCCTACATTTCGGATCTCTCATTTAACAACCCAGCACCACCCTTGAATGTTGCTATTGCCAACTTCTCCTCCTGACACAGCTTACAGGAGTTGCTATTCACTTTACTTAGCTTTTACTTTTCTTAAAATATTCCATTTAATAGCCGGACGTCTTTCCTTTTTTTTCTCTAAAACTCCAATAGTTTGCTAGCTTTGTATTGAACCTGCGTTCGGGTATTGTAAATGACGATGTATGATTATAACACCACTTTTTAAATTGGCCCTCAATGCAATCAATGTATGTTTTTGCACTACCTTTGTCATTTTCTACCTCGTCACAACACACTACCCCTTCATAAGCCATTTAAGGGAGAATTATTTTTTCTTCTGAAATTACAAAGAACGTTAGTTCCACTCTTCACATGTTCTTCAAGATTCGAATTTCTTTTGTTCAACATTTTAATAATGTTGCCTAGGTTGCTAGTGTAACTGTAGCAAAACTTGACTGTGCTACGATTAAATAATTTGTATAACACTGACATTTTGAGGAAAATGCATACTTAAAAGATTAAAAAGAATATATATATATATATATATATATATATATATATATATATATAGAGAGAGAGAGAGAGAGAGAGAGAGAGAAAGAAAGAGATTGAAACAACTCATTTTATCTGAAATTTTCATTGAATAAGTTTACATCTCTGTCATTTAGCTAGAAATGTTGAGGTAAATGCATAGGCAAGGAATATGATGATGTTGAAAAATAAATAATTTTTTATTTATTGCTTAAAACAAAAACCGTTACCATTGTTTAAGCAGTTGAATTTACGTATGACAAAAAGTAAATTATAGTGAGAAAAATGCTATGTGGCATTTTGTAAGATTTAAAAGCCCAGAAATGTGAATTATTGAACTGAGCCAAAATTAACGCCAAGGATGCTTTAACGGAACGGCTTGAATCTGCTTCTGCCTCGTCATCGGATTTCTTTGAGAAATATTTTTGTTCCTGATATGCCACGGTGATTGTCAGAATTAATTGTGTGAGTGAATACTTCCAAAAAACATTTTCCTGTAACTCTGGAGTAGCAACAAAAAGCTGTTAGCTCTCTTGTTACCCTTGAAAGCATATAATCAATTTTTCATGCAAAGCATCTTTATTCTAATTAAAACACATGTATAATTTTTTTATCTTAAAATGCCTGTTACCGATTCAGACACACGTAATGTTTCTCATGTAAACATTTTCCCAGTATGACCTCTTGCCAAATTAGAGAATAACAGGTTGTTGAAAAAAATGTTAATTTATTTCAATGAAAATAAAAACATTTCATTAACTTCTGTGACGTTACAATCGTCACGCTTTATTGTTAAAAATGTTATTGTGTTTTTACTTATTTCCCAACAGCTGTCACTTTAAATCTGGGTCAGTCAATTGAATTAGATATTTGGATGATTACGAAAGCCAAAGATTTTCAAATCGAACATTTCTTTTGCCTTAGTGTGAGTGTGTGTGTTAGGGATCTGAATATAAATATTCCTTCATTAAATTTAATTCAATTTCTCTCTCTCTCTCTCTCTCTCTCTCTCTTTCTCTCTCTCTCCTTTTCCTTTCTCTCTCTCTCTCTCTCTCTCTCTCTCTCATTTTATTTATACATATTTTCCGAGTGTTTCTGCCGGGTGAAGCTTATTGGTTTTCCTTCTGGATGAAGTGGTTGGAAATCTCAACGAATTTCCCACATATTCCTCAATAAAATTTAAACTGTTGTGGTTTAAATGATCTGAAAATTAATCAACTTTCAAATTCTTTCAATTTCTCAGACCATAGTTATTTTCAAAATCCAAAAAGTCTTTTAATATTGCCCGTTTTTTGTTTTTTCTCTCGTTATCTTGTTGTGGAGAGTTGGAATCGCTCACACTCTCGAATTGGCACCGTTTACAACAGCGTTTTTCTTGTTGCAGTTATTGTCTGCATTTTGATGGAGAAAGTGTTTTAATCGTTACATATCGTTCATTCTGTTGCGCTCTGAAATTATTTGACAACATTCGATAGGAAGGCCAGAGAGTATACAGTCGAAATGTTATGAAAAACTACAAAGATGAGGAAATTAGTTCGAACCAATTAGTAAGTGTAAACACTTCAAATTCGAAAATCTATTTTTATTTCCAACTACAGCATCTAATTTGAGTTTATTATCTGTTCGTGTTTATCATTAAGGGCCTACTCGCTGCTTCAAAACGATGGCACTAAACCTTCACATTCAAAGTAGTATTTTAGGTAAATATTTGTTTTTTAAGTTAAATTTGGAATATGAAAACAGCACTATGTTTTCCTCGTAGCTATTATGCATATATATATATATATATATACATTTAAAATCTAAAATGTCTACATAGTTTAAATACCTACACTCTTATCTATCGATATAGTTTAATTTAATGGTTGAGATGATTAAGTGTTCGCTTCTGGCTTCAATTCATATGAAAGTATAAAATCGAATCCTTTTTAAACGCTTAACTTATATTAGTCAGTACATCCACGTACGTATAAAATATGTAGTACTTAAATGATTTAAATATCCCATTACTATAGTGTGGCATTTGAAAATAATTTAACCAAATTCAAATACGAAATATTTTAAAACTATTTGAAATTTTTTATTAATCTAATATCTGAACAAGTATTATTCTCTTTTTTATTTGTTTTCATCATAATGCCAGTGTTTATATAATTGGGAGGCTTCCTCAAGTTGTCCAACCATGTTTGTCCCGTATTTCTTTAAATCTCACTTTTTTTAAAGAAAAGAATTCACAGATCCGGTCATCGATGTTTGGTAATCTCCCATCAAACCATGACATTCAGGGCTGTGACTTGGTTTCCTACAAGAAACAAAAACAAAAGAAAACAAACTCGACTATATTCAACGATTTACCTTATGATGAAAATTCCCAAAGCTTGAAAACAATTTTTAGTTGTGATCGTTCTGTCACCAATTCATTGATTCTTCTTCAAAAAACCTTTTTTTAAATCTATTTGCTGTTTCTGGATCCGTTACAAAATAAAACAAATAAACTCAAATTACGTTATTTTGTTATCGTCAAATTATGAATAGACGAACTTCTAAGTTTTTAGAATAATCAATAACTGCCACCACATGCCACAGCTCTTTATCCAATTAATCAGGTCAATTTTCATTTGTTTTATTCATTATGTTAGCAGAGAATGTTTAGAAAAACGTTAAAAATAATAGGGAATAATTTTTTGAAGCACAACGAGATTTCGTTTTACGATTGCGGAGTCTTTATATAATTTTATTTCAAATTATTACTCTCTTCAATAAGTAAGAATGAAAAATGGACACACTTAACATCAACGGCCACCATTAAGTTTACAATTTTTCATTTATTTTTGTGTAATTGAATACGAATTAATTACAGAATAATAATTTTTTAAATGATAAATCGAAAGAATATTGAACTTAAAGTCAATTCTTGCTTTCGAATTAAAGACAAAAAGAGAAAGGGAAAGGTGCGAGAGAAAAAGAGAGAGGAAGGGGTGAGAGAGATAGAGAGAGAAAGAGAAAGAGAGAGGAAGGGGTGCGAGGCCCGTAAATAAAAACCTTAAAGTTGTTTTGTGTGTTAGAAATTGTCGTCCCTTTTTTAGGAAATTAAACGCCGAGCATTGAAGGGGAATGAAGTACATACAGACGTTGACTGTAGAGGTTAGGAGATGGATAACGTGTTAAAAAAAACTGTTTAGAAGGAAAAGTCAAGTTACATACAGCTCTAAGCTTTTTAGGTCGTTAATTTGTTTTTAAACCTTAAAATTAACTGCTAGTTTTAAATTATTCTTAAGTTTGTTATTTAAATGCTTAAATTCAAAGCACACACGTCTTTAAATTATGGGAAGAAAGTGCAAGGCAATCTTCAATAATAAAAGAAAAATACTATGAATATTGGACTCGTTTAGAACTTGAGAACGATTCTGAGAATAGAAATATTTTTTGTAAAAATTTCCGAAGTAATTACGATTATCTGTTCAGTTGATCACTGAGTTTCATATAGACGGGCCGGAACGATTATTCTTTTTTGAATAAAGATCGACTTGGATTACTGAAAGTTAAAACATTACAAAAAATATCTAAAATCCAGCCACCCCTTTTATCATATTTGTCCCGTCTAATTGAAACTCAAGTGTATTTATTGACTAAACATTCTTTGAACCGAGATAAAGCCGAATATGTAGAAATGGGCTCCAGAAAGATTGAGTTGTGCCAAGACCTGCTGGCCAAGTGAGTTTGTTATTTAAATTGCTGTAGGTAAACATTTAAAAGCGCTGTTGACGATAAAGATGATGCGATGCTGGTTGAGGTGGTCAGGTCATGATGTTATTGATGATAATAGATCTGTTAACGAGAATGCTTGAAAGAAGGATTTATTCTCCCATTTACGTTTCTCTCGTTATGAGCATTGTTATATCCATGATATAACAACACCGATATTTCACGGAATGTAGTGGAATAGCTGACTGGAAAAAGAATAGCAAAAATGCTTACTTCGCAGAGAGACTTACAATGCTACGTCGTACACAAAATTAGATATCTATATGTGTACACGTGTCCCACGCAGAGAAATTATAACATATGCAACAACAAACGGTGTGTAAGAAAGAGAAAACTTACTTGTTATATTTCCTGAAATTGATGGTGTCTCTATGAATTTGGTTAGGCCATGTGGTTTTTCCTGCAAGACCTACCGCTTGACATCAGATATAAAGCAGGGCCAAAATTGATGCTAGGATAATCTATCTATCTATCTATCTATCTATCTTCGAGAAGGTGCTCAAAATCTCTCGGTTCGACCAAGTAGTCCTTCACCAAAATAATCTGATATTTTGTCATTTAGCAATTTCTCGTCGAGAACATTTCAGCCACATCTCAGAAATATTCAGATATTTATTTATCTCACTATTCCTGTTCTTGTTCTAGTATATTTAGTCCAACTATCATTTTACTTTCCTCCTGAGAGCGAACGAAAACGAACAGAAGCCTAGTGATTCCTAAAACTCCCGCCAGAAAGCATCCATCAATGACACAAAAGGGCAATGTGGTAGGTGCGTCCATAAAGCCAAAGAGTGTAAATGTTCTTCTTAGCAACTAACTAAATATTACCTCTCCGTAAATATATATATATATAGAATTTTCTGTCATATATATATATATATATATATATATGTCTAACTGAATAGTAACGGGTCTGGGTAACTGTGTGAGCTATAGGCATCGTCCACAGTGAATACATGCTACAAGGCCAAACAATTAATCAACAAATCTACAGAGATTCCGTGGCCTTTGCTTCGTTTTGTGTGCGAGAAAAGCCAAGATTTGTAGTAGGAGAGGTCATGGCTGCTCCACCACGCCAATGCACTTGCTCACAACGATCTGAGAATCGGTTTGTTCCTGGCTGAGAAGAACATCACCGTACTGAAACAAACTCTCTATTCACCTGATCTTGCTCTTGATATATGTAATTACCGAATTAATTCTGTTTTTTAGTTATCTCACGATATATCTACAGTGTCTATATTAGGTATACACTTCATATTTCAGGTTACACCCTATTTTCCTTTTAGAATCGCCTCAATTCTTCTTATAGATTCGACGATGTTCTGTCTATGTTGTCATTATGGCATCCTGCAATTCTTTTAGATTGGATGGCTGCACATTGAAGAGCAGAATTTCCCTTTTCAGCACATCCCAAAGATGCACAATTGTATTGAGATCCGGTGTTTGTGGAGGTCACTTTCTGTTGTGGCCTGTTTAGAGACCAGAAAGAAAGACACGGAAGACGAAGTTAGGTTGAAAAGTATATTGAAGATATATACAAAACAATAGAGTTAGTAATAAGTAGATTAGCACTGCGTCTACAACTCCACTCCACTCTACCCGACTCTCGCAGTTTGTATTTATGAGAGGAGGAAGAGTTCATTCTACTGTAGGAGGGTTTACCACAACACTTTCACCTAGAAAATTCATTGCTGTGTTCCATGGACCAATCTGCCGCTAATTTTCATTTCTGGCTTCTTTATGTGCCGTGTCCATTCAGGACGTAGAAAATCATGAATCTTATTAATTTTTCTCAATTCGTTATTTCTCCTAAACCCTATTACGCCATCCATTTACTTAAGCTCATCATGTATGTTTTTCTTCTGTGTCCGTTTTGCTCTCAATCCGTCCTATGCGTATCAGATTTTCCAAGCCCTTCTTTCTCATTATATGCCCCAGAAATTTCAACTGTCTCTTCCTGATGTTAAGTATAAATTTCCTTTTTGTTTCCAATTTCTCTGAAACCTCATCTGTTCAGTTTATGACATCCTCAGCATCCTCATGTAGAACCACATTTCTGTTGGTTCAAGTCTCTTCTTCTCCTGTGAGAGGATCATCCAGCATTCACTGCCATATAGGAGGACCGACATCACGTAACATTTCACTACTCTTTTCTTTGTTTCTAAAAATGTTTTTCTATCTCTTAATACTCTGCTTAGCTTTTGGAATGCATCTTTGGCCATCCCAATGCGTCTTTGGATTTCCGTTTCGCATTTTCCGTTCTGTGCTAGAACACTTCCCAGACATTTAAATTTTTGTACTTGTTTGATTTTGGTATCTTCAATTTGCAATTTGCACGTGTGTCCTTAATTAAGTGGTCAGTGAAGATATATATGTGTTTGTACGCGCGCATGTGTGTGTGTGTGTGTGTGTGTAAGGTTGTTCTTCATTCAAATATGGATTAGTTGCAAGTAATATTGTTTTGACAACAAAACAGTTTTCTAACTTTGAACACTAACGCTTTGTCATTTCATATCAAAGTATCAAGAATGTCTGGATTTTGCAATGAAAAGAAGCAGTAGGCCATGTGCAAATTATAGAATTCATTTCGCTGGACTTGCAATAATATTTGACGTTAAGACATTTCGATTCTATGAGCGCATTTTTGTTGTGTCGACATAAAGCACATACGACAACGAAGGGATCATTTTGCGAAAGAGGCAGAGAAAACAAAAAAAAAACAAAAAACAATTCATTCGTCTCATAGGATTTATAAAACTTAACTAAGTTTGCTAAAATGCCAAATGGCGTGGGGTCTGTGAAAGAAAAACAGTGTCTAAAAATCCTCCTGATTGGCGGAACATATCACACCTCATTCAGCATAACCATCTTAACAGTAACCCTCTATTTGAGTGGCTCTCGAGCCTCGCACCAGGTGGATTTTAGTATTAAAAACAGAAAGCATAGCAGGCCTTTAGACGCTTCATGATGCTGGTAGTACGGTAAATGATGTAGACACTCTTGAGCATCAAATCACGTCTACTTTAACGTTAAGTATGATCTGATAATTCTTCGAGGCCATTTGATAGCCAACTGATTATATTTTAAATCTATACGGTAGCCATCTGTCTTGCTTCATTCTTTTGAGACTGCCTTGAAAATCAGAATGTGTAGTGCTAAATTTTACCCCTGCTTGAACTTCAGTCACTGGCCCCGGTTCTCATTTCACGTCCAAGATAGGAACAAATTGACTGTTTACCTGGTGATTAAAAGGAATTACAGAACTTGATTTCGATACTAGATCCGATGTAACTCTTCAGGATTTAGTGTATTTACTGGCTTTGTGCGTAAATGAACATGCATCTTCTTTTTGGTGAAACAAGGGCCTTTGTTTGCATCTTTGTGACTGATTTTGTTTAATGACATAGAAAAAGATCAGTGCGTTATGATCCAGAATGATGCTGATATTTCATCATTCTAAGAACAACCTTTCCACTAGTGATGAATGATGATCAGGATATTTAATCATCCTGGAAATAAAAAATTTCATCATTTAAACTAACCTGGCCACCAGTGATGATATATGATGATGCTATTTCATCATCTTAAAAATCATAATCTTCATCATTATAAAAACGAACCTTCCACCACAAACGAATTCAGTAGAGTGGCGGTAGTAAAGAAACCACAGACGTATTTTCTTCACTCTGTAAAAATTCGCAGTTAACGGTCTCAACAAATAAATTTTCGAAACAAGCAAAAACAAGTAAGCACAAACTTTTAAACAAGAGACAGTTAACAATGAGAAAATTTTTAACAAACACCATACCAATATCTGGAATTCATATCACGAAAAACAAAAAATACCAATATTTTATCATTAATATCAAACCTTTTACATTCGACAAATACATATCACATCGGGATAACTACTACATCAATAACCCAACATCCGACCCCGTTACAAGTGCTGAATATATTTTCCTAAATAAATTTGTTTCATGAAAATATATCCATGTAATTTAATACTAAAGTCTAGAAAATATAAACTCAGTAACTGACTCAGTTAAATTTGACTCTCTCTAGTGTTGACCTTATCACATTTATCTTTATTAAGTATGGTTTAATGTGGTACAAGAAAAAAATGGGAGAGTGATGTGGAGTAAGAAGATAATGTTGAACCAATTTACAAACTTCGTGCTGCATACTTGATCTGAAAATTGTCATTCAAAATACCGGCTTTTATATGGGCTCGAATCCAAGCAAATGTAATTTATATTACTGTTATTTTTTTTTTTTTTTAAAGAATCGTTTTTTTTTTATAATCAGAAATATAAATCTTTACAAAAATATTTTCTTCTTCTCAAATGTAGGTCGGTCGCGATATAAACAAGTAAAAATAAGAATAACCTGTAACGGAAACAATTTCAAAGTGAAACCAGTTTTCATTTCTTTCTTTTGCTGTAAGTCAACTCAAGTATCACGCCCATGAATCCGACATTATCAACGTGTACGCACACACACACACACACACACACACACACGCACACACACACACACACACGCACGCACACACACGCACACACAATGCAATCTGTTTATTTCAATCTGTAAACATCAATCTCACTCTGTTCATATCTATCTCAATTTACTCAGATCTACGAGAAACTACAACACAGAGAGAGAGAGAGAGAGAGAGAGAGAGAGAGAAGGAGAAAGTACAAAATTACAAAGTACACAGTTGAATAGAGAAAGTTTTCAGTTACAAAATACTTTTTCCCACATAGTCTCCACCATCGATTAGACATTTTTGCTAGCTATGAATAAGAGTCTACATGCTGTGCTTGTAAAATTCTGGGCCAACTTATTACCCATCAGTGATAATGCCTTCCTTTTCCATGCCGCCCCCCTTTCATCGGCACAAAAGTTGGAAAGCAGGAAATCCAGTCTATAAGGTTGGTGTGGCAAGATAATCCAGTAAAAGTTTGTATTTGATCTATGGCCTTCAAATTATTTGGGGGACTTGTGATATTAGACAAGTGAAAGGTTGCATTCTTTTTCGGAAATTTTTGCTTCCCAGTTTTGTCAGCGTCGCATTGTAATGGCCAGAGTTGATGATTTGTTAAGGTTTTTTGAAATCATCGCGTCTTTTCTATCACAAAAATATGACATTCAATTTTCTCGTTGATGAATTAATCTTACACTTTTTTTGATGTGGAATTTGATTCCGGTTCGCAGTCGTGACAACAAATCTCCCCCACTGGTGATGATGGTGTTCAAGAAGTATTCACCGTCATCTTCGTAGTGGATCAGCAAAACCTGATAAAATGGAAATCAGTGCTTTTTTATGTTCGTGTGTAACCACTCATAGGAACCAACTATTCAATTTTTCCATTGATCCATGTAATTAATGCAGTTCCTCCTACCTCTATCTATCTAAATCTCATATCATGAAGGTGTAGACTCCACGAGAGCCACCTTGTCCTTCCAGCCCTCATGATCTTGGCAGGGTGTCGGTATATCCTCCAGCTCCGGATTAATCTGCTGGAAATCCTGGTGGACGACGTCCTTCTGGCGGTTTTGTTGTTTATCAGGTCGTCTCTCGTTTGCAGATGGTGGATCGAACTAGTAGATGACTCTGGTAGATTGGTCATCAGATCGCTGCAGGACGTGACCAGGTCAGCGAATGTAATGCTGGGCGATGGCGTGGAGAATGCTTGGCCGGTCGGTCCTCCGGCGGAGCTTTTTGTTGGACAAAAGATCGGACCAGTGCACCCTCCTCGATGATGCTCAGGGTACGAGACTCAGAGCCATGGACGCGGGAGGCGATGGTTTTTCTTCGAGTCGACATCTTGGTGATGTATAGCAGCACTGAGAGGATGGCAGCGTTGCAGACTCATAACTTGGTGTGCCAGAAGATATCTCTAGAAGCATCTCATGACGTCTACAGCCAGCCAACGTTTTCTCTTGATCTCCGTGAAGAAGTCGCTGGTGTTAGAAACTTCTGAGCCCAGGTATACGAAAGATGTTTCAAACTAGATCCTCTGAAATTATTATATTGATGAAAAATACATTTCCAAGAGATTCTACAAAACAAACACAGACCAATTTTATACTTTAAACACAATTCATAAGTCTTCATATTTTATTGACATTAATTCAAGCAATCGAGATTTTTCTTGTTAGTAATTCTTAAGTAATATAAAACATTTTCTCATTAATACAGTTTGTCTTGAGCTTTTGATTGAGGGTTATTGGATCATTTTCCACTACAAATTGCCGTCGTTGAGAAACGAATTTGGCCATTCTCTCTTCAGGTTTTTTTTACCGAAAACTACAGAAAATTTTAAATATATAAACTTTTGATTGTTTGCCTCCAGAATTGAAATATGGTCAGAGCATGGGGCACTTAGTAAGGAGTAAATTCATACAAAAGTCTTGTTAACCATCACTCAACAACAGGAACCCCCAAAACAAATTATAATCTAAATAATGGATGGAGAAAAATAAGTAAAATAGAGGAAAAAGAGAATTCGAGGTAAAAATAGGAAAAATTTTAGATTAAGAAAATAAACCAAGGACTAAGAATTTATTAAAAGATTAAAGATATTCATAAGATATTTACTTAGAGGAACTTAGTCGGTCATGAAAGCAAATTGAGAGTAGCCATATTGTGTTACTTCAATTTTCGACAATAGCATAGAAAATATCAATTTTTATTTCTGAGCTCACACAACAATATTACCGAGTAATACATAACGCCTCGAGAAGGATCGTAGAGTTGAATTATAATTCACCAGTGTACAATAGAAAGTGAAAAAGTAATTGATTGAGAAAGATCAATATTATAGTTCAATAATTGAACTATAATAATAAAAGGCTATAAAGAGAAAGGGAGAAAAATTGAAAGAGAAACCGAATAGGGTCATTAGAATATTTAGCGGTTCCACTTTTATAGCAATGAATGAGAACAACTAGAAGGTTTTAACGAAAATGGAAACGAAAATGACATTTTTATTTATAATGAAACGGAGAGGAGGGAAATTTTTCCAACATACAAAATAATACAAAGAATCTCCCTAAGAAATCCAAGTTATTTAGAGATAAGCCTTAGTCAGCTTAATCATGCTGGAGGATCTTACATTAGATTTGTCTTCTCTTCGTAACCTAAAGGTCAACAAGAGTTCGAATTCAGAATTAAATGAATTGCATTCACCACTGCTCAGGAATATCATCTGTCCCATAAAACGATGGTTATACCTGCACAGTGGGATACTCGTTTACATGTGTGTGTGTGTTTGTGTGTGTGTGTCTGTGTCTATGTGTATGTGTGTGCGTGTAGATATGTATATATATATATGTGTGTGTGTGTGTAGATATATAGCTATATATGCGTGTGTATATGTGTATTTCTGTGTGTATGTGTTTGTGCATATACATGGTGGTATGTAATATACATCAGAGTGCTATGTTTTGTACAATATCCTTGGGCAATAAAGATAGATAGATAGATAGATAGATAGATAGATAGATAGATAGATAGATATGAAGAGACTGACAGGGATAGATAGATATTAAGACACTGACATAGATAGATAGATAGATAGATAGATAGATAGATAGATAGATAGATAGATAGAAAATAGCTGGCCACTCGTATTCGAGGATACCCGTCTACAAGGGCGGCTAGGCAATCCCTATTTCAGACTCTTGCTCAGGCACATTTGTGTTTATTCAACACCCACAGAGCCCACCTGTGGTTTATACTGCAACTATCCTGAGAACATCTTAGTTACAGTTTCTGGGAGAGAGCATGTTATCTAGAATGATCAACAATCTGAACAGCACCAGCAACAGACAAAGTGGCCGAGTGGTTATAACGTTCGCTTTTTAACCCAGGTTCTAATCTCACCATGGACGATTTATTAGAATGGATACTTCCTGGTCTTATCGATTTTAAGCGGACGATCCCAGCGCGCGGCATCTTTGGAAATTGCCTTAAAACCATACCACGGGTTGACACAAGTGAAATTGGGTAGACGGAACACTTGGGTCCGTCGATAGCAGTGCTAGCACGAAATCACAAGTCATACACTCGCACACATGCACATATATATATATGCACACGCAAACACACATATACATATACACACACATAAATAAGTGGTTGTATGTCTGCGTGCGTCTGTGATATGCGCTAATATATATATATATATATATATATATATATATATATATATTAGTGGATATCACACATATACATCTACGCGTTTATGCGTGTGTAAATTTGCTAAGTTAAATTTTATCGTTGCCTGCTTGGCTGTAAATCAGTTGGTTAACTAGTTTAGTTTTGTGAATAACTTTCTTAATAGCCATTAGTTTGGTTGGTGCGGGTGTGAGTGGAGCATATTGTTGAATTGTGGTTGACAGATTGGAGGAGGAAAGGCAGAGTAGAAAGAAAAAATAATAGCAGAAAAACGATAAAAGAAGTTAAAATAAAGGGAGAAGCAAGAATTTGAAAAAGTCAACAAAGAAAAGGAGAAAAAGAGAAAGAGAGAGAGAGAGAGAGATTAAGGATCTGGAAGAGAAAGCAAAAAATAACGAGAGGGAGGTGAAAAGGCTAAGCGTGGATGGATAAAAAGAAAAGACGTGAAGAGAAATGAATATAGAGGACAACTCGGAAGGATCATTTTACAAGAATAAAGTAGAGGGAGAAATGATGGTAATGAAACATGAAACAATGAAAGAGGGACGGAGAGAGAGAGAGAAATTAAGAAAAAGAAAGAGAATGAAAGAAGAGAGATATTGAGAAGGACGAATTGAAAGTAGAAAGGGTTTGGAGGTGGAGCCAAATTGAACGACTGGGGGGAGCAGTTCCTACAAGCATTCGTTTGTGTCATTGCTACTAGTTCCCGATAGATGGAGGACGCGTGTCTTGCAACTGGGCTGCTTGTTTTAAAATTACATTCAATAGAAAAATATCTACATCGGATTGTATAGAAAAAAAAAGATCAGTAGTGTCAGTGACATTACTTGACGGAAATGATGGCGTCTGCATTTGATACAACAGGTAAACTGGGCGGTCATTTAAGTAAAATTTTCTTATTTGCTTTTTCTTTTTGCTTACCTATTTCTTCTTTTTGTTCGTATCTATCTATCTATCTATCTATCTATCTATCTATCTATCTCACCCTGTTCGTATCTATCTAACTATCCATCTATCAGGGTTTTTTTCTGTGTCTATTTTCGTCTGTTTATATCGATCTGACGGACTTTCTGTATACCTAAGTTCAACTAATTTTGAATTTATACGTAAATAGTGACTTTAAAACGTCTTGTTCTAATCGAAACAATTAGGTTAGTTGTGAGATGTCATTTTTGTCTCTGGTGTTCTTTGTCAGAAAAGATTTTACTAATGTAGTGTATAAAAATTTGTTGATCGCACTTGAACATTCAAGTAAATCTGCGTGTGTTTGTCGGGCTACAGACTAACTCTACAACTAAAAGGAAGGCATTTATGTAATTCTTTCTTATCGGATTTCTAGAAAAATGAATTACCTTGGAATTTTTATTATTCTTATTAATGAATAATGAATGATTTAATCGAACAGTTAGAGAGTCATCATCAAATTTTCATGATCATACCTGACATGAAGTTGTATTTGAGACAAGGCTGCAGGATCCAAATAACTGGTTTAAATCGACACTGATATGTTTACCATTAGGCCTCAATTATATGAAGTTTCAACCACATAAATGCCTATATCTCGATTCTGCAGTTATTTTAAAATTTATAACCATGTGATTATCTGCTCTGAACTATGTAATAATCAAGTAGATATGAAATCATTGTTGATTTATTTAAGTGATTTCATCGTAACTTGTTTCTTTGAGCCAATAAATATGGTTGAATTTCAAAATTTACCCTGAAAATTGCCTTAACAATTTATACCTGTATACTTCTTTCTTTCCAGATACCCTCTTTCTCTCTCTCTCTCTCTCTCTCTATATATATATATATATATATATATATATATATATATATATATATAAGTGTGTGTGTGTTTGTGTGTTTGTGTGTGTGGTAGGATATCTTACTTGAAAATTTGATGTAACAATCTTTCTGTTTCTATTTAGGTTTGTACCGAGTAATTTTGATATATATATATATATATATATATATATATATATATATATATATATATATATATATATATATTTTTAATTCAACCCGCAATTTTAATTAGATGTTGTACTTCAGGCCCAAATTTGTCGATATACTATCTGAAGTTCAAGTACTTTCGGCTGTTTCAGTCATTATTGAGTTTGGATTGTCATCAGTGAGAGAGACAAGAGTTTATGGACTACCTCTTGTTTTTTTTTTCTTTTCTTTTTTTTTTTTTTGAGGGGCGGGGTGAGCGCTGGAATTGGAATCTATTCAGAGTGCTGTAATAGAACAATTCTACATAAACTTATATCTTGCATAAGTATTTTTCTATGGTCAATATGGCAACATTTACACACAGACTAATGGCGTAGCTATGGGCTCGCCTCTCTTCCCTACTTTATCTAATATATGATTGATAATGTTGACGATTTTATACTAACGAAAAACTGAGACGAAATAAGCAAAACCCTTAAGGATAAATTTGAAAATAACTTCGTCATACACTTATGAACCCAACATTAACAATGGAATCCTTCTTCTCGATGTTTTATTTTAACCTAGCAATCATAATTTTACTATGCCACCAAATAACCAACACAAGAAAACATTGCTCCTCTTCTCTATTGCAAAAGTGAATGTCCACACTGATCACATATAGAATAGCAACATCTTATTAAAAAATTGGAAAATGCAGATCTTGTTGGGTTTGAAGGAATTCTTGATGACCACACACACACACAAATATACACTCACACACACACACACACACACACACACACACACACACACACACACATATATATATATATTATATGGACAAATACATCTTACATATCAAATCACTTTAAACGTTATTTTTATATAAGTGCGTATGTATTTATATGTACCTCGCTACTTAGCAAATTATCTATATTCTGAGGTATTGCAATTATTTACATTATTCGGACTGTTGTCTTCATTTTTATTGCCATATTGCATGGTGGACGAAATAAAGGTTTCTGTTCGAAATTCCAATCACCTGAAGAAGGACGCAATGTACAACAGCCGAAATTTGATTATGGCAATAAAGATGAGGACAATAGTCCGAAGAATGTAAATATTTAAGTACTCATATTTGAGACTCCGGTTATCTATTAAAATGTATATTTATTTTTGTCTACTGGTTTGAATATTCTAGAAATCTTATTAAAAAAATATGTGCTCTCCGACAGGATTCGAACCTGCGACTCCTTGGTCTTTAGATCCGACGTGCATATACCGCCTAAGCTACAAAGAACATTTGCTGAAAAAGCAAGGCTAAACAGTGGCTTTAAGCAAAATTTTCATAGATTATCGGATTTTCATATGTGCTCAGTGATACATTATTTACATTATTCGGACTATTGTCCTCATCTTTGTCGCCAAGAGTTCAGTTCGAAATTCCAACCACCTGAAGAAGGCCGGAGCGTACAACGGCCGAAACGTTGTGATGAATATGGCGACAAAGATAAGGACAATAGTCCGAATAATGTAAATAATGTACAGAATACCTCATGTCAGAAATATAGACGTGCTCAGTGATATATATATATATATATATATATATATATATATATATATAGTCTTAAGGTGTATATATTTATATATACACACATATATATATATATATATATATATATATATATATATATATATATATATATATATATATTTGAAATTGGGATGAAATATGGAATGGAATTCAACAGAACGTGTGTATGTCTCTGTGTATATATAAGTGCGTATGTATTGTATAAGTGCGTATGTATTTGTATGTAACTCGCTACTTAGCAAATTATCTATATTCCTATTGATTTACGTGAAATGCCGTAGTCATAATAGTACAACTGACTGAATTATCTCTAGATTAGCATCAAAATTATCGACTCTGCTAATTATAGCGATTACATATTTGTTATGTGGATTTTTCGTGATGTTCTATACTTTTTTTTCTTATAATAAAAGGACAATAAAAATGTAGGCAATAGACTGAAAAATACATGGAATAATGAAAATATTTCATCTAATTTCAGCTAGTTTTATTTTCACGTACTCAGTATTTTACTAAGTAAAAATTATTTCATTTGGGTGACAATTTTTTGAGTCTTCTGGTATTCCATGGAATAATTTCTCAAGTATTTAGTTAAAACATTGCTGCAATAATAGGCGATTTGTTTATAGGTCTTAGAATCATACTAAAATTATTTCTTTCACTTTAATAGTGCAATTTATTAAAAGATGTCTGTTGAAATAAGCAAATTCTGAAAAGGATATTAGAAGTAGAGATGGAATTGACTGAGAACTTTTTCAAATCATGATATCAACAACAATCAATAAATTTTTCAAATACCACATATTTTATTCACTAAGTCAACTTACGTATTAGACAGTGATTATGAAATTCTACTTTTCGTAAATAAGGAGCGGAAAACCTAATGCATTTTTCTATTGTAGAAAATCTTAGAGTAAAATTGAAAATCAAGGACAATATCCAGATTTTACAAGATAACTGAAAACATTGTGTAAAATTTTGTTATTACTGGAGTCATTGGAAAATCTTTGAAATGATTTACAAAAAAATGTGTTTTTTGCTGAAACTTGTTTTGCTTTTTCAATCTGCTAGAATTTTTTTTTTGTCACAATTTTAGAGATTTTAGAAGTAATGCAAATGTCCTGATGTTCTTTTTTTAAATTAAAACTCATCATTTTCTTATCTGGATTTTATGTTTTTTATGTGTCATTTTATTTTGATTTTTTAAAACTTTTTTTTACAGTCTTTGATATTTTTGTATCTTTTTCTAAATAAACTAAACGCTACAAATGACAGTGTCCCTTTTTGCCATCTAAAACATTAGTTATTTGTATGCTGATGTGTTGAGGATGTTAGCTGCCGAGACTAAGATTAAAATCTAAAGTGTGAGTTACAAATATTGCCTGTTGACATCACCTTACAAGATTCTGTGGGTGACTGAACCTTCTTAGTGTTCTGTGTTTGGGCTCTCTGTGTGTGTGTGTGTGTGTGTGTGTGTGTGTGTGTGTGTGTGTGTGTGTGTGTGTGTGTCTGTGTGTGTGTCTGTGTGTCTGTGTGTGCGCGCGCGCACGCGCGTGTTATGAAATGAAATCTGATCTGGAAAAACTTGTACGATTTGGGAAGGGATCCGAAACATGATTGGTTCAAGAAAATTTATAGAAAACCAATGATTACCGGAAATAATCTTTAAATATCCGGGTTATTTAAAGAAAACACACATCATGTGACTGCTTTTCATCCTTATTTCTGAGGTTTGGGTAATACTAAATGTGTCTGGATTCATTTTTTTGCTGTTTGAAATAGTCTTTTGCCATCGTGTCCTGATTTGATCCTGAGTGTTGAGCACTGTTATAAGCGTTCAGCATCTTTTTTTTTTTGTTGTTTTGTTTTTATCAGCCACGAGGCTTAAGTAATGTTGTATCATAAAAACAATTTTTTATACAAAAATTCATTTTCTAAGCAATCATAATTTTTACACTCCACATGCATCAGGAGAGAAAATGCCCTTATTCAATGTCCTCATATAACAAAGAAACACGAGTGAGTTATATTTCTTAAAGAACGCCTGAAAGTAATAAGTTGTATCAGATGAAATGACCTCAAAATAATTATCTAATCGTCTTATTCTGTCAGTAACGGTGACATTAATTCCTGACCACTGACCATTAGTTTTGCAGCATTCAGAGCGTTTATTGAAACCCGTGAAAACAAATTTATGCTTAAATTCTCAAATATTTGCTTTGAAACACTCCGGTTACTTCGTCTTTAATAGTCGTGAGTATCTTTTATTTTCTTGCAACAAGACACTCACAAAAAATAGGCAAACACATTTTTCGTGAGAGGGGAGATCATAATTTACTTCTGTTATCAGTTAGACATGTACTTTTTGTAGCAGAAAATAAATAAATTTTATATGATTTTTTTTTTAATTATCAAGATTATAATCACTATATCATTGCAAGAATTGTTGGGAGCATTAATACCATTCTTAATTTTTATCCATCCATTCTATGAGGGAATCTTTTTCGAAGATAATACCACCAAAAAATGTAATGACAAATGCAATAAAAGGCCCAAACAACTTTTGGAATGATAATTACTCATTTCAAAATATCAGAGATTTTTTGCTGTATTCCGTATAGAAAAGCAATTTCGTATACAATAGCAATTTTGTCACCTACTGACTTCCAGTTTATGCTTTTACTATTTGTTACGTCCTTGAATATGTACACATACGTTTGAACGTATTTGTTGGCAAAATATTGTTTTAGCACAGATTAAATAAGCTTCGAGTTGCAATGATTCACGAGGAATTGGTTCGGCATAATCAATAAAAATATTTGTTTGTACCTGGTGCCAGACTTCTAAAAAAAATAACAATCAGATGGTGATTATTTCAGTTTTACAACATTTTTGAGCCTGTAAAAGTAAAGAGTTTTATAAAGATGGAAAATGTGAAGTCGGTGAAAAGTTCTGTCATAAAATCAGTATTTCAAGGAACATAAATTAGAATATTTTGAGAAGTGGTCAGGTCGAGAATTTTTCTGCGCATCTGATATTTTTATTTAAATTACAATCGATAAAGAATCACCCAATAGAATGGAGTTAATTTTAATTAAAAGAAAATACAACACATGCTTTCAAAAGGTAAGATTTTATTTTCCACTTCATAACTGGTTCTTCTACGTAAAATAACTTAGAATTTTCGTTTCCAATTCATGACTCTTTAGTTTAAGTTTAAAATCTATTTTTTCATATAAGTTAGAATGTTCTTGCAAGCCATTGTTAGTGACTTTCATTCTTAGTAACGATCCAAATCCATTGAAACAATAGTTTTATTGTGAAACTCAAGCTTACTGGGTACGCTATTATTATAGACTCGGGTGGAACTCAGCTAAATATTTAATCACATCTAGAATCCTTCCTTGAAATGATGAATAATTTTTATCAATCGTTTATTGGTTGTAGTATAAATCATTTTATAGTTATATATCAAGATTTTCCAGTCTTACTCAAGGTGAATGGGAAGATTCAGCTGGTGAGGATCGAACTAGTGAAAGCGAGGCGCCAACATTTATTACGCTTAGTTAAGGCCACAAGAAGAGTTAGTAAAGACAGTAAAGGTAGGAACCTCTCTTTACACTAGAAATTGTCTGTGAGACGAGTTTGCTAGACACTTCTTTACAACAAAGAATGAGTTATATTATTTCCTTAACACGCCCAAGATTATATATATATATATATATATATATATATATATATATATATATATATATATATATCATGGCTTGGCTTGCGAAAGAAGGTTTGGGAGAGGCTTTCACATATGTTGCAAACTCTCAGGTGGCTATTAATTTCTATGCGGGAGAGGCACAACAAAATATATAACTACATACATACTATATATATATGTATTTATATATATATGTATGTATTTGTGTGTGTGTGTGTGTGTGTGTGTGTGTGTGTGTGTGTGTGTGTGTGTGTGTGTGTGTGTGTGTGTGCTAAGCCTTCCACATTCTACTGTGTGTGAATACGTGTGTTTTTGCTGGAGTCGTCATGACTTACTTTTTAATTGACACCAAATGACATTATTTATCAACAAGGATTTACTTTATTCTGTCGTGTTTTTCATTCTGACGACAATTTCCTTTTCGTCGCCTGACCCAGAAAAATAAGTCATTGAAACGCTCTTTTTTCCCTTTCCTTTGAAAAAAGTATTTAATTCTCCTATGATATGAAATTTAAAGACGATCCGATAGAGAGAGGCTTCATACATACGCGCACGTTCATTAGCGCTAACATACAATGAGGCAAAAATACGCACTCACACACAAGGATTAGGGTGTCTTCTAAAAACCACTTCTGGTAGATCTTCACTTCTGCAATGTTTGATTATCACTAAGATCTCAATAATTATGACCTTATGCCAGTTTCTGTTAAACTTTGTAAATGAAATTCAGAGATTTCTGCCATAGAGCGATTATTAAAAACCTAATCACGCTGATTATTCTTGGTGTAATGTAATCCATCCACATTGAACAATTCCCTACAACAGTAGCTTTATACCGTACTAAACTAAGTCAAAAATATTACTAGTGCGAAAGGACAGCCGATACTCTAGTTACTGTGTTAATAAAATTAGAAAATTTTGACTGTGGATTTGACTACTTATATTTTTCGGCACATCTCATGCAAATATTTAAATCTTTGTAAATCTTAGTCTTACCGCCATTTCTCTTGACGAAATCTTCAACTCTGCGAGGTTTAGTTTAGACAAAGACATTTTCTCAGATAGTCATCCTTGTCAATGCACTTGATTCAGGTGTGAATATTAATCCCATAAATAGAACACTGTAGATAAACGAATCAAAACTTGACAGCAAAATAATGTTCCAACCTACGAACTTATTGATTCAAATAAGTTGTGTATTCATCTTTGATACAAGTAGGCAAGAAGATAAGGTTTTAGAAGCTTTTTAAGAAATCCACGAATAACATTTGTAATGTTTGAGCCCAGTAAAAAAGGGGGACTGCAAATGCGAATTTTCAAAGCAAGCACTAAATAATATTACGAGTATTGGTGCAACACACTCTTTATATTTTCATCCCTCTTCAGAATTTAGGCTAAAATATATAAAACGAAAGGAAAAAGAAAAAAGGAAAGATCAAAAGAACTATAAAAAGAAAGAAGAAAAAGTTCAAAGGAAGAAAAATGATTATATCGAACAGAGAAATATATTTTTCAAATCAGAAAAACGTGTAAATTAGTAAAGAAGAAGAGAATATGATGAAATTATAATATAAATATTATGTATGAATTCGAAATTATATACGTGCTTTCGTATGAATCCTTTTTATTCTAACTTCTTCGTTCAAATTTAGCAATGATCTGTTCGCCACCTTGGTATTTAGTAGGGATGCGAACGATTTTAATTTTTCAATGGAAACCTCTGGGTAATGCAATGGTTAATAGCTGTCAAAGTGTATTAGTGCTTTTCTATGTTCAGAAAATAATGTAGCCCGGGCAACACTAGATCACCTCGCTTATAGTCATTTTTCATTTGTACATATTTTTTTATGTTTATGTGTGTTAAATTTTTCTGTTTCTATGTATCAATGTTCAACAAGAAGAAAACGTGAATGTCGGACAGTAGAAGTATCCTGATGTATGCAGTAGGAGGATATATATATATATATATATATATATATATATATATATATATATATATATATATATATATATATATATATATATATATATATATATATATATATATATATATATATATATATATATATATATATATATATATATATATATATATATATATATATATATATATATATATATATATATATATATATATAGAGAGAGAGAGAGAGAGAGAGGGCAATGTGTATATGTAGACAATGATGAATGCGCTAATCTCACCTCAGGGAAAATTTGTAAATAATTCAATTAGACAATATTGGTTGTGTTGAAAAAGCGACAATTCCAAGCACTGATCCATTCTCGTGAAAATCAACTGATGCGCATATTCAAATAGAAATCGCTTTTATTTGCTGGTTTCTTTTTATATTTTCCTTTTTCATTGTTCTTTAATAACGCCTGATGTTTTCTTTCTTTATTTATTTTTCTTTCTTTCTTTCTTTCTTTCTTTCTTTCTTTCTTTCTTTCTTTCTTTACTAACCAAAAGGCATATCGACCCTCATTTTGCTGTGCGACAAGTTTTTGCCAGACAAATCGATAAACAATAATCACAAGATAAAGCATTGATTTTGATCTTCTGCACTTATAGTAACATTTTGAATTCATATTTCCTCTCATTCGAATATACCGTTTGAATTGGATTAAAACTTTTATTTTCTACATTAATCAGACCAGTAAAAAAAACAACTAAACACATCTATTTATTATACATGGTAAATATTTACTAAGGCAAGTGAGATACAAGGCATCAACAATTATGCATTCAGTTGGAATTGAACTTGCTTGCTTTGATTTACGAAACTTTCTTACAGACTTATACGCTTAGAGATTTTCTAAACATATATATGGCTTTAATATTGAAATACCTGGGTTAAGTTGAATTCACCTAATGAGGTTGTAAATAAACTTACAAATAATTGATTTATACTCTTGGCGTTAAAGTAAAGGTGTACAAATTAAATCTGGTACGAGACCTTAATAATGTCGCCCAAAGAGAGGATCAGTTTACTCAAAGTGGTTCGCAAGATGAGCCAGTTAATCCTCTCTTTTGTTATTACGAAAATTCTTGTTTCCTTCAAGTTGAAAGAAAAATATTGGCAACGTATTTTTATCAGAGAAATAAAAACACAAATTCTGTTCTGGACATAGACGCAGAGTTTTGAAACCTCTACCTGCGTACCTTTTATTCCTACCCGACGGCGTTGGGGTACCCTTTCAAAAGAATATTGTTGCTATTGCTTTTTTGTTAGTGATGTTTTTGGTGCTATTTTTTTAACGACTTGTAAACCTTTTGCAAGTTATTTAAAGTCATAAATATTTTTAGATTGTAAGATTTTTTTGAGATGATGATGATTTAATCATACAAATCTTACTAATTAACCCATATCTTGGGGAGAAGAGGTGGTTTCATACCTTTCCTAATGGTAATTGCACGTAATTGAATATAATGATCCTGATTGCAATTGAAAGTCGGCCCTCTGATTTCCAATTCTGAGCTATATTCCTTATACACCTTGCACATCCAAGCTTCCAGCACCTGATATTACCAAGTGGTCACAGATCTTGGTACTGACCAGGCTCGATGTTGCTTAACTTCGGTGAGCGTATGAAAACCAGCGTTTCAATTTGATATGGCCCTATGCCGAATAATATTGCGTCAAATGTATGTTTCCTATAGAACAGATAACAGGCAAGTAGTATTTGTTTACAGTTTTATTTAATACATTGATACACATTAAATGAGATGTGGATGAGATTGACTTTTTCCAACAAGTAAATCAATCCTGGGAACTGTTTGAGAGAGAAAGGCGCATGTTTATTATTTTCAATCAATAGTCTTGCACGAAATTTGATGATTGTATACACTGCTGAAACGCTTTGCAGATATAAACAACAAAAGACTTTTCACAGATTTTTAGAAATAGAACATAGATGATCTCGACATAGAACACCAAAACATAGTCAGTTGAGTTATTCAAAAATTTTACAAATTCCTCTAGCGAATTGTCTGGAAAAGATCTGAGATTAATTCGAAAGTGATTCCAACCTGGATATTTTGGAAGTGTAATATTTTCATAATACATTGGTGTTTCTGTATCTCACTCTGTTTATCAGCTTTAGCATCGAATAGATAAAGTGGAGAGATGGTTTTATCAACCCTCTTGATTTGATACGTACATCAAATTGACAATTAAAAAGATCTCTTTGTATCATATAAAATAGAATAGATTAGCAAGCACACTTTGCAATAAAATCATGCAGGTAATAGTAAGTACAACGACATAGATCCTAACTAGGTGCTCCATATTTATTATCTTGTATCAGACCAAGGTAAGAGAACAAAAGGACAGCAAGATTTCATTGTCAAGTAACTATTAGCAAAGCTAATCTATCACTTGTTGCAGTGAGTTTGTTCCCCATTAACTACTTCATGTTTATGACATTGTTGTATACTAAATCATATTTTGATGATGCTAATGGATGCTTTGCCTTAGACAACTAATGAGCAACAATCTTTACCACTCAGTTATGGTCGAGGCTAAAGTATGTTTAGTAAACAGCAATTTACAATCAGTTCATAAACTTGTTTGAAGAATGAGAGGAAAAAATAATACAAGAATCTATACAAATAAGTCTTACATTTTATCCATGTAAAAGAATATTGCCAGATAGACTAAAAGACAAGACAGTTTTATCTGTTCACATATAAAAGCCCTGTGCCATCTTATATTGCATCCATAGTTATGAAACCAAATATAATTCATTGTTTTTGGGCGATGAAAATAGAAACTTAGTCTCAGTGGACCCGTTTCCCTAACATCTTTTTCTCATGTTGATTTGCCAGATACGAAAAGTAGCTTCTGGTTATGTGTTCCCTTGATTACATTTCTATTTTGCCCTAAGCGAAGTAGATTAAAAGATATACGTGCTAATTATTTTTGTCCCCACTCATATTAAAAAAGACCTTGTTTTTTCTTACACCAAATATTTGACGAAAAGGAATATTTTTGCCATTAGGAAAATCTGACGAATCATCAAAAGTAAATGAAGTACAGCATTTAGAATGAGTGGGGGTGGTAACAGATGTAAAAAATGTTTTACTAATGTTTTCTCAAAAACTTACATTCAATTGTGAATAACTCCTGAAAGTTTCATTAAAATTCGATAATTATTTGGTTTTCGCAAGAATTTCCAAATCAATGTGTTTTTCACTACAACAAAAAGACGCTAAAATTTCCTATACTAATCTTTGGTCCGCCGATGACGCAAGAAAAGCAAAGTTTTAAACAAAATTCTGAACGTTCTAAAAGGGATCAAAATATAATTTAATAATCAATAAATTATTTGGTCTTTTCTCTTAATAATAGCATAAAGATTTTGACAATCCTTCAAAGAGTTACATAAAGTAAAAGTGAACACACCGACTCTTTTATTTTATTTTATTCAGATACATGCATTGAAAATCTTTTTAGGATAACGGAACTCGAACACTGATTTTTTAGGTGGAAACTACGCCATTATAAAGAATCCCAAGTGCTCGTCAATTCTAATAGAGTTTACAAATTAACAATCGTCGTCGATGTTCTTTCCAGTTGGACATTTTACTTTTACTTTTTGCAAAAATAAAATACTTTTATAGCAGGTTTGAATTTCAACAAGTAAAGAATGTGATTATAACAATTTTATGGCTGAAGACTTCTTGTTTCACTTCATCAAGTTCGAAGAATGCGTGACCATGGGAAGGCCATCTTTGGCCTGTTATGTATGCAATATATATGTATATGTTACTTTGCTCAAACAACAAACTATTCAGGCTCCAAATAGGAGAAGCAATAGAAAGAAATATGAAAATTAAAAGATAAACAATTTCTCTGACGTCAGAAAAACAGGATACGTCGTTGCAATTCAATGAATCTATTTATCATGTTAATAGTTTTACATGACACAATTTTTTATTCAAATCTATTCAAAACGATGTCTTTTCACATCTGACGAGAGAGGTAACTGATTGCTTACCTTGTGCATATATTCCTCCCTGTCTATCTATGTCAGTCTCTTTACATTTACGTCAATCTGTTCACACTTGTCTATTCTTCTTTGCTTATAAATATGAAAATATATATTTGTTTTTGTGCATTTTATTTGCTAGCCAGACAACATATACATGACATGCCTGCTGTAGAGCAATAATTAGCCATCAAGTCTTATAAACTATTCTGAATGAATGAATTCGATCCTCACAGTGCTTTCTTCCTTCTGATGAGATGATTTCAGGGAAGTAAATGACTAAATTAATTCATCTACTGTAAAAAATACATTTTTCTATGCTTCTCAGTTCGGTCCTCACTTGTCATATCATAAAGTTTCCGGGATTATGTAGATATTAACTAAAATAAAACAGGTAAAATATTTATGGACATACATTCATAAACAAAATGAATAACGGATAATTTGCAAACAATATTGCATTTACTTACCGTAACCTTTATGAATCTTTTCTGTTAATTCACCCCAAAATAAAAAAAAAAGAATTTATATTTAATAAATTTCAAACCAAAATTTTTTTTTAAATTCTTTCTAATTCATTGTTATTTTTTGCCTTGAAATGAATAAATAATATGGTTTTATGGTCGGAAAGTCTTGACCCATGGAGCCAATTCCCTTTCCTAAACGACTTCTTTTCATGGCATTCACTAATGCAGCGCCATCTATCCTGTCGATCTGATAACTCATATCATGTCCTTTATGAGCATTCCATCGACGTACGAAGAATATTGGCTCTCAGGAAGGAGCGAAAACGCGACTCTCCTTGTCAATACATTCTTGTATTAACTCCAGCAACTTCCTGGCAAACTAAACAAAGTTTGATTTAAAATTCATAATTTCAAATGAGTGCCAAAAATTTAATAAAAAAACAAACAAACTTTGATTTAAAATTTATAATTTCTTGGTGTGAATTAATATTTTCGGTAACTTTAAATTAATTGGGATGAATTAACAGAAAAGATGCTTTTTAAGTTTACTTAGAAATGTTATGATTAAATTTGTCTCTTTTGAGTGAAGTCATTTTAGTTGGTCTCCTCTTAAATTTCTGGTAGTCCATACATCGTTATAAGTAATAAGAAATTTATAGAAACACTTACATAATCTTGACAGAATCATCACTGGATGATTACCATAGCGCAATGAATATCAATACGATACTTTTGTGAGTTTGGTCCTCACAGTCTTGTTTCAGAATAAAGTTTAGTAAATATACATAAATGGTCGCACCAAAATACATGACTTTTTATCAGAAAAGAAGAGAAAGAGTCTTCTTTTTAAAGACTCGCAAAGTGTTTTATTCCCTGTGTATCTCAGAAAATGTCACCAACCACATTTTACATTTGCATTTTTCGAGTGAAATAATTTCCTCATTCTTGCCACTATAACGATTTTATGGACATAATCAGTAGATAAATGATTTCTTATTTATATATGATTTATTTTGCTACTAACGGAAGTGTATACTTTGGGTGCCTTCTCCAACTTCCAGAAAGTCATTTTGACACTGAAAGAAATCAAAGATAACGTACCAGTAAATTTATTCTTAAAGGTTTCACAGTTTAACCATATATGGAATAAATTCCCAACCAATGTTAAGTCAACAAATGCAATTTTACACATTTATTTCTAATTCAAGGGAAACATATAGATGGACAGTTGGAAAAAGTTGCATCATGAAAAAGTTAAAGAGAAATTTTCACTAGATATGAACTAATTCATGACAACCGAACTTTCATGTCAGATGAATTTCTCCACCGTGCTTAACATATTGAACGAGACAGCTGCTGTTGTGTAATGGTTAACAAGCTTTTTTCTCACATATCATTATTAATAGCTTGATTCTCACTAATCTCACTAACTACACTCCAATTTTGCAGCCTGATGGCAGTATTATCTAAGTCAAGTAAATATTAAGCATCTACCGAAAATAAATTGCAAATGAATTAACTCTGAGTTCGATCTTCAGTGTGTGCTAAGCTTCTGCGAGCTTTTGCTAGTCAAAAATAACTATCGTCGTTTGAATGATATGCGTTGTTTTTCTGATTAAAAAAAAGCCGTATAAAATATCTGCTGCTGGGATCAAACGATCGAAAAGATCGCCAGAGTGAAACTTACCTTATATTGACCAAACTATCATCAACAGATTTATTACGTCGACTGTTGATATAAAACATATTTTTATGAGTCAGTTTATCGTTTCGACCAATGAAAATAATGATTACGTGCCCGATGAATACTGCCGGCGTTGATAAATAATAATTAATAAAGAAAGGAATATTTTGGTGATCATTGTTGGCGGTGAATTTAAGATGAACTGCTCTATGATATTATAACTCAATCGGAATCTAGTTTGAATTCGAATGAAAGCTGTTATCACTAATCAGTGAAGTCCGATGCGGTTGAAGCTGGACAATTCTAAAGATCTTTAATAGAAATAAACTGAAGTAAATGTTCCCGAATAGTTTAGTTTTGATTTACTGAATCAGTCGAACAAAAACATATTTAAATCATATTTTATTAAGTTAGTAATGCCATTTATTCTATCTTTCTTTTCAATTTTTAGTTTACTCATGCCTCCCAAGACGGTAGCATATTTACTGAAGTCCTTACGATCATTATTAGGTTTTCATATGTGAATTTTTAAACATTTTTTTCTTTATAGTTGTACTCATTCACGGAGCTGGTGTTTTGCGCCTCCTGGCTTCGGAAATATCTTTGAACAGTTTGTCATTGTAATAAAAAATCGCTATCACCTGACATACTCTAACCCAGCAAAATGCTGCTGACATTTTAGTGAGAACGGAATTACAGATACACATGGCATATAGAGAGTTGTGCGTTATTTTGGGACGAGAAGTTTTACTCCTAGATTAGGATTTCTTGGTATTGATCTATAAAAAATTGGCCTCTTTGAGTACTGACATGTTTTATTTCCCTTCAGTGCTAGCAATTGTTGTTCAAGCCTACGTATAGGATGGTGTACGTCGATTTTCAAAGTAAACAAGTTATCCCTATTAGTGCTATACTATGTTTTTACATTTCAAATAATTAGATTATTCCAGTAGTTGTTAAATGTGCATTACTAACATGTTGAATATATAATATCCACATATCTCGGCATGTTTCTACAAAACTGTTAACAGAAAAATGTATTTTAAGAACCTATATGATTGCTTGTAATTACTAATGACTGTACATTCAAATATAAATGTCCATTATTTCTTTAGAGAACACTTTGCTTACGTTTTGGATACGAAATTCAGCTGATATGAACATTTTGAGACTATGAAGAGAAGGATTGAACTTACAGGCACAATTCAGCCTTGCTTGACCGGAAAAGTTCTTCGCAGCTGAGTCGGGGCGACTACTCAAATATCCACTAAAATTAACGTTTCAAATGATAAAACTTTATAAAATATAAATAGAAACATAAACATATAAATCAACAACGAAAGAAGAGTTATTATGAAACAGACGTTTACTTTTTGTCATTCAGCCATTTTCGAAATAACACACTTTATATATATATATATATATATATATATATATATATATATATATATATATATATATATATATACACACACAGACACACAGACACACACACACACACACATATATATATATATATATATATATATATATATATATATATATGCTCCCAGGAAATCTAGTTGAGCTCTCGAGAGAAAGGGTGTTTAAAAAACAGCGGCTCCTACTGCTATTAATGCATTACTCTTCAAGTATGAATTGAGTTCAAAAAACGTTAAAATTTGCCCTTTCTCTCTGCCGTGCGACGATAGCATCTCTAACTGATGTCATACCGGTCGGGTTTCGATCCGGGCTTGAAGCAATCGGACGTCTAGCCACACTGAAGAGCTTTGATACAGCGAGATAGTTTGTCAATGATAATACATACATACATACATACATAAATACATATACATATATATATATATATATATATATATATATATATATATATATATATATATATATATAAAAAATTAATAAATCCGTTGGTATATAATCCAAGTTGATCCTAGTAATATTAAAACTTACCCACAAAAAGAGTTCATTGTATTTATTATTACAGAGCAAATAATTAGTACACAATAAAATCCAAAGTTAACACTCATCGATAATTAAGAGCATCTGGATTAAAGTCTGAAACGGAATTCTTTATTTTTGCAGCGCAAGACCAGAATCTTTTCACTAGGAACTTTCAGTCAAATATCAGTGTGGGCCCGAAATGCAGGATCTGTGACAAATATCAGGAAACCGTAAACCATATAATCTCAAGGATGTTCCGTACTTGCGCCAAATGAATATAAAAATCGTCATGACAGAGTGGGGGGGGATACTTACGTTGGACCATGTGCAAACACCTTGTTAAAGACGTTAATAAACACTAGTATGAACATCAGCCAGCATCGGTTACAGAAAGAGAAGACATCACAATTTTATTGGATTACACCATCTTTATAGACAGGAAGATTGAAGTAAATAGGTTGACATAATTGTCAAAAAGCGAAAAGAAAAAAAACTTGCCTACTAATTGATATGGCTTGCTTTTTGACAATTATGTCAACCTATTTACTTCAATCTTCCTGTATATAAAGATGGTGTAATCCAATAAAATTGTGATGTAACAAGGTAACATAGCAAACATAAATTTGAAAAACTATTGAAGTATAAAAACCTGGAAATCGAAATAGAAAAAATGTGGAAATTGAAAACAAGAATATTACCAGTCATAGTAGTTGCGCTTGGAATGATAAAAAAAAAAACATAACATCACATTGAAAAAATCCCTGGAAATCCCAGCTTAAGAGAAATACAAAAAAAATTGTCTTGATAAATACAGCCTACATACTAAAAAGAACTTTGTCCATGTAACGCTAGTGATGTAATGGGAGTTAGAAAAACAAATCATAAAATGTAACCACACACAACACACCAATACCTGCCTTAGATCTTCCCGCAGACTTCGTAATATAAAAACAACAACAACAATAATAATAATAATGATGATGTTAATAATAATAATAATAATAATAATAATAATAAACTTGTCAACAAAACAAGAAATGAAATACTCTATTTCAAATCGGATCAATGTATTAAACAGTCTAGTGAGAAGTTGTAAATGATATTTTATACTCGAAATACACAGATTACAATTTTTCAAATAATCTCAAATGAAATAATAAAAGCCACTCGAAAATTTACAGTGACTCATCATAGAGATCAAATTTGAAAAAGGATTGGCAAACAAATACAAATACAAAGAAAATTACACTTTCTTTTGACCTGTTTCATTTTTTTTATTGTTTATTTGGGATCGGATGATATTTTATGAAAACATTTCACGCATGATTCTCTCTAAATTTGCTGCAACCTTTGGCTTTTGACTAAAATATTGTGCAGCAAAAAAGTCGAAAAAGAAGGAAAGAAACCAATGTTAAGGAGTTAACCTCAAAATTCTCTAATTGATAAATTCCAACAAGACATTGTCCTTTCTGTCAAATTTAAAGAGATTCTGTTTGAAGACTCATTATGCATTAACAGGAATACGTATTATTTAGAGTGCCAATATCTTTAGACGTATAACGACTAAAATTTCAAAATATTTAATATTAAAACAGTTAATATTATCATTTCTAATAATCCCAAGCCACGATACTAGAGAAGGCAACGGCTTTCTGGAGATCTTATTATTAAACTAAAACGTCCGCAGTTAAAAAAGATCTTCAGTTGATGAAGTGGAATTTTCAATACATTTGTTTGATAAGTTCTACCGAGAGATCAACGTCGCTTAAGGGTAGCCAATTGTGTGGGACGTTATCATAACAGACGGACGATATTATGAAAAGTGAAATATAAAAAAAATCTTAGAACTATAATCACAGATTTTGCTTCCAAACATCTTGATAATGGCTAAGCGGATACTCGAAAGCACACGATCAAAAATGCTTTTCTTACATCAATGTACAGACGTTCATTGATAGGTTAACTGAAAAGGTTAATTAAAAAGAAAAAGATTATTGTATTACTGACGAATTATTTATAAATTAATTACTTATATGTGTACAGGCACGCTGATTGAATTTTGTTAATGTAAAATGGTGTTAACTCCAAAATTATTTCTGAATTTAAGCTGAATGTAATTCAGTAATCATGACATCTAAAAAAGTCCCATTTTTCTTCTTCACGAGTTAATTTCTTATTCTCTCCTTCCTTTATTAAAAGGTTGGTTTCTGTTTAACATCTAGAGTTGCAAACCCATATTCGTTGATGTCAATGGCAACATCTCCCAAAAACTATAAAATCCCACTAATATATGTACTCTCCCTAAAATAACCGCAGATATTTTTTGTTGTTTGTTTACACACAAGTCTAAATATTTAATGATTATAAATGACACAAGAGTTTAATATGCTTAAAAGTTTTTATATCAGATTTTTATATTTTATTATTTATTAAATACCTGCTCATGAAGAATCACCCCTGTTAGTCTTCCGCTGGGTACAAGGTCGAGAATTGGTATATTCTCATTAGTTCTAGACTACATATATTCGATTGTTCCTTACTAGGTAATCTTCATTTAGAGCCCATAGACAGTGAAATAATAAAAACATATTTGCAGTATACAGGGTGAGATGGGTAAATTGTCGCCATTTTATATTTTTATTTTCGCGCATGCGCGTTTATTTTGCCGATTGCACAGTATACGAGGGTCAGCTGGGCACCGTTTTTGACAAAAGGAGTACCATGACGCAATTCACTCCGCCAGAAATTTAGAAACGGTCTGCTGTACTGCTTGGCATTCATAACGGAAGCTCCAATGTAAACATTTCAGAGTGTCTGTGGGTCAATCTGAGGGCGGTACAGAGGATTTGGAAAGAGTCTAATGGTGATTAGGTACTGCAGCTCTGAAAACTCACTCTGATCGTTCCGACAAGAAAAGGACTCCCAAATTTGTTGGTGAAGGCCTCAGACTCAACACGGAGGCCTACATCAAGTGTCTTTAGGTAGTTGAGGTAATTCTGGTCAAGAGGGTGGCTGCTGGAAGACCCTATGTTTGGCAACAGGACTCTGCAACATGCTAAAAAAGCAAGACAACCAAATCATGTTTGTCAGACAATTTCAGCGACCACATCACCTAACTCCCCAGAGACTGTCCCTCCCTTGATTATTATGTGTGGGGTGCATTTAAGCGTGACCCTAAAAAAACCTTGTAACACTAAAGATGAACTGAATGCAAGGATTATGGCAGCATTCACCAACTTAAACAAGGAGACCGTCCAAATGAGTTGCAGGAAATTCCGAAGTCGTCTGGAGGCCGTGGTTGAAGCTAATGGAGATTTTATTGAATAAATTTACTTTTGAGTATTTCAAGATATTTTTCTGTGATTTTGGTAAATACATTTGTTAAAATGAAATATCAGTGTTATTTTCACTTTTACATAATTTAGACGACAATTTATCCATCGCACCGCATCCCCACACACACACACACACACAGACACAGACACACACACACATATATATATATATATATATATATATATATATGTTTACAGCCAAAAAAATGCCTCAACATAGAGGATAGTCTATTTCAACCGATATGTTCTGTTATAATTAATACATCTAGCTCTCTGTTGATCAGTTTTAATAATTAATATTACTAGGGTCCACCCGGATTATATACCAATGGATCGATTACCTGCACTATATATATATATATATATATATATATATATATATATATATATATATACGTACATAGGTACCTTCACTAAAAACGCTATACTTAACGTTTAAAATGATTCTTTAATAATTATAAATCATTCTTGAAGCTTTTATTTTAGTTTTAATTTCAAGCTGAGAAATCTAATATTTTCAATAAACAAAAATGTTTTATTTCGAAATTATTTAAATCGATTGGAAGGTGTTTCATTTTAAAATATCTAAAAAAAAAATTTAATTCGGTGCCATTTTTATCAAAATGTTATCAAAATGTAAATTTCTTTATTAAAAAATCTTCCAAAAATAAAATATACTCTTCTGAAACTTTATTTGAGCAATATTAGCTAATTTAATGTATAATTGATCTGATTTGAAACAACTCTTATTTAATTTAAGTTTAATATATCACAGAAATGCTTTTTTAATACGACGGTAGCTTGTTTATTTATGTTGACAGCTTTTTAAAAACACCGTGACAGCTCGATGGCAGACTAATTTTTATCTAATATGGTTCAACGAAGGATTTATACGTAAAAAAATGAATTGAGGAATATAACGCGAACGTCTTTTAAACATTCAGTAATCTTAAAATTGTATTGAATTTTAGTGAATTTTTACTCTAAATTTACTACAGTTATCACTATTAAAAGATTTTTAAAAATTATAAATTATTCTAATTAGAATTGTAAAAAAAACAAATTTTGTAAAATTAATTTTTCATCGAAATTTTTTAATACAATATTTTCCTTAATATATATTGTTCATCAAAAGCTTCTCTAATTAAATATCTTAATATCTTTATTGCGTTTTTTTATATTTTACAATTCAGAGCAAATTTTCCCGAGACAAAAATGGATGACTTAAATTCTCCAAAGAATTCTGCTTTTAACTAATATAGTCACTAAAAATGATCTCGCTGAATTGCAATTCAAAGTCGCAAATACACTTTTCTGTCAGAGTACGATAATCTTATTATATATAAAGAGCCTATATTCAAAGTATATATATATATATATATATATATATGTATACACGCACATACAGTGAGAAAGTGATTGTATATATTTATATCTCTATCTATAAAAGGCAGGATTTGTGTGTGTGTGTGTGTTTGTGTGTGTGTGTGTGTGTGTGTGTGTGTGTGTGTGTGTGTGTGTGTGTGTGTGTGTAACGAGTGCACGTCCGCAATTTTCGACGGATTTGCACCAAAATTTACATGCACATGCTCCAAGTTAGCGGGAAGGCCAAGACCGACATTGCATTTCCCAACTCCCATCGATAGTGGAAATAATTGATTTTTTCATGCTTCTACGGCAGTTTTCATGTAGTTTGCGGCCATTTTGTACTGGCCAGAGTGAGAGCCTGCCACGAATAGGCAGGAAGATTCTATTGGCCAGCGTGAGAGCCAACAGCTGACTGACACGAATGTTAACTAGGATGCTAGCATGCAAAAAATCGATAGTTGCATTCATCACAAGTGGGAAAAATTTAAATCTGCATGGCACCTTACTCCAATTGGCTCATTCGCTTGTTTAAACTCAACGTTGATTCTGATTCCGCAGAACTGGGTTGGATGTGAAAAAGTATTTGTTGTTAACATTCATTTTTCATTCGGTTTTTCCAGTTACGAGTCCTTTTTTAAAGCTGATCGCTTTGTGTTCATTTTGTTTAGTTCTTTTTTGTAACATATTTAATGTTTAGTATAGAGCTTGGAAAAATTCGCAGTGTGAGATAGGCAAGAAGTAAGGCATGTAGCAACATCAGCACGGCAAAGAGCACTCCTTTAAAGGCAAGGAAGGACAAAAATATTTTAAGTCAAGTGATAGCGACTGCTATATGATTCGTACGATTTTTTAATCAAGCACGGGCAACGCCGGGCCATGCTGCTAGTATATATATATATATATATATATATATATATATATATATATATGTGTGTGTGTGTGTGTGTGTGTGTGTGTGTGTGTGTGTGTGTGTGTGTGTGTGTGTGTGTGTGTGTAATTGGGGTGAAATATGAATGAAAATCCGACAAAATTATAATATAAAGAACAAATAGGAAACTTCTATAAATCTAACATGTTTCGCTTTTATTTAATCTTCATCATAAATAAGATATGGTGGGAAAAAGAAAATTCTGGTATTTTTTATTTTTTTATTGTTTTCTTTTTTTATTGATTAAGTAAACCTCACATGTATTTGTATGGTTGAAACCAACAAAAGACAGGAAGCTGTGGAGAACTATGATCATCCCTGAAGGACATGTTACAGAAAGAAAGAGTTTGATCTTCCCTGTGAACTTAAACCAGACTAAACTAATTGCAAATATTTTCAGCGTGCTTTTGGCATAATCTTTTATTCGTATCAGTTCCTCATATCATGGATCAGTCATCAAAGTATTTTCCTAACTTTGTCTAATCCTTACGTCCTGTTTTAACTAAATTGTGTGTTACATTATAAAATATCTATTCTGGGTTTATTCTATAAATCCTTTGATATCACGAGTGATTGCAGTATTTACGATATACAGTCCCAATATTAAACATAGTCTAAAACTAAAAGGTCTGGAAAATACGCAATGTTAATTTCTAATGCTAACTCGATCACTGTTTATTGCCTTGCAACAGAAGGACTAGCGTTGTGATATAACAAAATATTCAGTCGACTTCCTTACTTGAACAGAGTTTTTCTCTTTCACCGTCTAATTTAAATGTTACAGTGTACTGTAACCGCTTGTTCTGTTTCCAGAAATTCCAAACAGAAAATCTCTTTTGATCTCCACGAAACACACAAGAAAAGAACTTTCCTTCTCAAGAGATACCATATAGCTTTAATTGTTTAAGGTTTTCCTCAATCTAACCACAATTTTCTGGCTTTTTTGGAGGGGAGAACCTTCTAGTAATAAATCAATTATTCATCGGTTGAACAAAAATGAATTTACTCGTATAAAAAATGAAAGACAAATATTTAAGCATTGAACGATCTTTTTTCCCGTAAATTCATGCAGAATTTATTTTTCTACCTTCAAAATTTTTTCTCGCGCTTCTAAATGAAATAATAGAGTTGACTTGGTGCAAGTAAATTTCAAAGACACTTCTAAAATTTCTCTAGTATTTTTCAAAACATAAAATAAAAGATAACTTAACGCTAATCAAGATTTTTATTGTTTGGTGGGATGTTAATAATATTGCAAAATACGTGTATCTACGAATATTGTACACAAGTGTCTATTTATGTAGTTTTATTTACATGTGTGAAGGTCAAGAAAAAGCAGCGCTCGTCTTGGAGGAAGAACAAATGACCCATTTCTGTCATGGGATTAAATGCTTAAAAAAACAACATATTTAACATGTCTTTTAAATAAACGTCAATTATGACATAAATAATGACATACTTTTACTTTGTTCCATATGACATTGGATTTCCTTGCAGGTTTAGAATCATATAAATTGTAAAGCGAGCATATTTTTTTTTTTTTTTTTTGAGAATCATGCCAAAGTTTTGCTTTTCAAGATACGCCATGCTCTTAACCAATAGTTTGACTGTTCTCAGTTCATTTGAAAAAAGACTGCAATGAGTAATTTTTAGATGACAGAATCGAATGTTTGATTGACAGAAAATGACTCGCATTTTCTTGCGGATATACGCGACTTTTCTGGTCTTTTCATGGTCTCTCCCACGCCCAAAGCAGCTTTCATTGATTCCATCAGTACATAATGTAATTGTGTTGACTACGCAA
This sequence comes from Acanthosepion pharaonis, assembly GCA_903632075.3. Lineage (NCBI taxonomy): Eukaryota > Metazoa > Mollusca > Cephalopoda > Sepiida > Sepiidae > Acanthosepion > Acanthosepion pharaonis. The sequence continues at coordinate 982,539 of CAHIKZ030005526.1, read as the reverse complement.
CGTTGCACACTGATCCTTTTATTATTATTATTATTATTATTCACGTTCTTCCTCTGTAATGATACAACAGAGAATGGGAAACTTAGTGACATGTTTTGACAGGATGTGCTTATGGTCAAACAACGTCGCTTGGATATTTCATGGTTGAAAGGAACACGTTGCTTTGTCATTGTGAACAAAATTGATATTTTAGAATGTTTAGAGTCTTTAAATTGTATTTTATATTTGCTGTCTTGTCTCTATATTTACTAAAGCTCAGTACGTCACAAGGCTCAAAAGTAAAAGAATTGGTAAGGTTGTGTTACGTCACTCCAAGTGGGGATGGACTAACTTACTAGAATATTAACATTCAAAATACTGTCTTCCTCTGGAATTCAAACTCCGACCTTTTTTTGTAGCTTTGTATTTCTCTTTCCAGTTGCATATATGACAGATACTCTAAACATTTCACGAATACCGACCTGAGAGTTACGCGAAATTTAGAATCACACAAAACTCTCTTTCCATTCACAGAAAAACATTGTCACAAGCATGTTTGTCTTTTCTTAGAAAAAAGATAAACGTATTGAACTGAAATTTTTAATATTTTAAACTAACATAGTACTAGTAAAAAATGGAAGGATTGATCACGTATGAATAAAGTATACAAATGATCGATTACACTATTTTCCATTTTTTGTGTGTGTCTGTGTGTTTAAATAAGTTTCCCATAATCAAACAACAAAAATGGATAAAACGCGAAACTACATGATCAGCAGAACAGTAGCAGTAGTAGTAGTAGAAATAGTAGTAGTAGCAATAGTAGTAGTTGTAGTAAGATTACCAGCACCAGTTGTCTGCTACATCCAACGATTACATATTCTCTGATTCTGTCCCTTCTCTCTCTCTCTCTTTCCCTCTCTCTCTCTCTCTCTTCCCCTTTCGCTCTCTTGCCCCACTCTCTCTCTTTTGTCTCCTCTCTCTCTATCTCTCTCTTCTATATCCATTCAGAACGTGGGCGTCCGTGGTTCTCCACAATTTTCTGTCTCATATTGCTGTCAGTAATACTTTTTCCTTTACGACTCCATGTTTGTCTGTTTCTCACACTTGACAAGACCGTTACTCCTGCTTTCTTCTGTTTATCTTGCCTCTGACATGCCTTGTGAATGTCAAATTCTCAAAAACTTCTTTCCTCTGCTTCTCTTTGATGTGCCTTGTGAGTACCAATTTCTCCAAGCCTTCTTTTCTATTTTTTTTTTACATTTGATGTGCCTTGTGGGTGTTAAATTCTCGAAGCCGTCATCTCCTCTGCTTCACTTGTCTTTTATGTGTGTCATGAGCGTTAAATTCTCCTAGCGTTTTCCCCATTATGTATCAAAAAACATTTCAGCGATCTCTTTTCTATTTGCAACTAGCAATTTTTTTTATATTCTTTAAAATTTCATATTTTCTCACAAGTTCTGTCCTTGGTTTTTTAAACATTCTTTGGTAGAACGACATGTTTGTTGTGTTAAGTCTTTTCCTTACCCTTAACGAAACTGTCCACTATTTACTATCAGATAAAAGAGTCAACATGGCATATGTGTCCAACACACTTTTTGTCGGTTCTAATACTACTTTTCGTTGAAAAGTATCGTTCGTTAGTTCCATACGCTATCGGATTTCTGTTCCGAACCTTTTGTCATTGATGATTAGAAATGTTTTTCTTCCTCTGATTGATTTTGATGTCCCTGACGGGTAACTCATATCTTAGGCGACCTCTTTTGCTTGCAAGCATACATTCCGTTTTCTTACAATTAATGTTTAGTTTTTCTTTTTGCTTGCCTTAACAAGGCATGCAAAAAGAAAGAATTGACGATAGATGCTATGCAGAGGACAAGATGTTGCTGGCAGATTCGAAAGGATATTGAAAGATTATATTAACCCATAATAACTCGGTGTAGTTCTGCTGTCTCAAAATTGTTTCGCTATAATCTGTCTAGAAAAACGTATCCTTATCACTCCGCATACTATTTTGAAATGATCAATTTGTTCTCTATTCGCATTCAATTTGTTTCTTGCCAATACTTATTCCCACTATTAATTGCGAATTATCGGCCTATACACTCCATCTTTCCTAACATCTCAAAAAGTTCTTTGTGCTATTATTTATCCAAAAAATGCAGAAACATTTATTAAATACAAGTATAGATCTTTCTACCTTTTTTTTTATGGTTTGATCGTTCTGACAGCATTTTTATAATGAAAATGACATTTCTTTTTCCCCCATTGTCTTGAGTGAAATCACATTTCTCTTCCCTTATGTTTTATCTAATTCTACTACAAGTTCAGTTCATTGATTTTGACCAAAGTTGTTTTATCTTTTTTATATGGTTCATCAAGCTGATTGGTCGATGAGTTTTGCATTCATTCACACCTGATATCGTTTACAGCGGTTTGAAAATTCATTTACTTATGACAATCTCATTTGTTCCGGCTGCTTTTAACTTTTCATCTTGACCATTACTTTAGATTTTAGCATCACGGATTCTTTCATATTTTTATGTATTGTTGGTTTCTATTCTCTATTTTCTGGTGGAATTTCTCAAACGTACTCAATCCACCATCGCAATAAATTTTCTTTTCTCATAATGAACATTCCTTTAGAGTTTATGGCGAAGACTATGTTTTATGTTATACATTTCCTTTGGTCTTTTTATTCACAGCCGATTAGTCTGTATTGTCTGTATATATATATATTACTATCACAAGTAATTTTCACTTATGTTATTATTGAAAGTCTAACATAGAAAGGAAGGAACAGTACAGAAAATAATGCCTTAAGATGTTCAAATTTCTTAACTGAAGAGTTGTCATTATTTTTCATTTTTAGAATTGTGGATATGAGTTCAAATCTGGAATTCAGTTTTTTTTCTTTATAATGTAGTCTATGTTACTTACATAATGACTGTAGAATAATTGTAAAACGCTAATGTTGCAATAGAAAAAGCAACAGAAAATCTAATCAAATTCATAAGCTATAATATTGTTTGAAATTCCGAAATATGTTTTTAATTCACTAGGATTAAGATTTCTTGTTGTGGAGTACTGATCAACTAATCATTTTAATTCAAATAACGAAATTGAGTTATTTTTCATTAAGTGTAATAAGTGAGCCTAATTTCTGTGAAATTGATTGTTTTTTGAAAAGATTTCATTTACATGGATCATTCATAAAGTTTTGACTGCAATAAAGACAGGAAGAAAAGAATATGCCAATTGTTTGTTTATTGACAAATAAAAAATAGTGTAAAATAGTAAAATGAGCTACTGCTTTGTTGAATAGATTCCATAAAGAGTGCTTCCCTGGCCACGACAATCTTCAATTCTAGAGTCAGCCGTTATCTATCCTACATATCCTACATATTGAAAATTCAATTCGTACACCAACAACCCCATTCAATAATCCACTACTTTGACTGGTTCTTGGGTTTTGTTTAATAATAACGTAAAAAAGACACCAATCTTCGCCAATGAAAATTAGTTACCAAATTGTAACGATAAGGTTGAAGGTCATTTTAGGTCCACATTATTTGTAATCTAAAATTCTCACAGGCTTCCATATCTCATTGTTGAAAACGGATATAGCAGCCGTTTTCTCTCACTATAATTACGGATTTGTGCATTGTTTCTCTTTAACACACAGCTTTTACTATTATTCCGAACGTTCTTTGTTCAGACTGACTGACAACAGAACATGGCAGGAAGGTTTGCGCTTTTCTCGAGAGCCTCAACTTACAAGCCGATTCGGGTTGTAAGATCGCCACATGTACTGCAGCCATAACAGAATTCGTGTGTCTTGGGTCAGATGACCTGAAAGAGGCCAGACCTCTTCAGGCCGGTTTTGAATTCAGTTCTTCTTTGTTCAAGACTGGTGACCACATGAAGGAAATAGAGCCCAGCCTGCCATAATATTTTACCCATATCTGGAAAAAGATGGTTATATGCCATTTCCAAAAAGATTAGTGTGAAGTGAACGAAACACGATCTAGCGGAAATTGAACGCGACAGTTTTCACTTTTCGCTTAACTTACACGATCGACACATTATATTCTTGGGTACATTAAAAACAAAGTCGTTTAAATTTTTTCAACAGGGATACATTTCACCAGCTTCATTGATAATTGTGGATCATGAAGCCAACTTGTCACCAATGCAGATTTGAAACATCCTCATCTATTATTGGTTGCCTTAAACCGGCTGCCGTTTTAGGGCTTTGGTCTGAATGCCACTGACACGGCACACAAGATATTCCTCTCTTACTTAATTTCTTATTTCTTAGTCATCAAACATCAGAAACACTGGGCAACAAGGAGCGTTCGTTTTTTTCTTTCGATTTTTATTTTTCACGTTAATTTATCTATAGCGGCGATCAACCGCGCCTTGTTTATTAAACATACACGCACACAGAAATATAGATGCCATCAAATATACACACAGCGACATGCACACATACGCACACACATAAGAGGTTCAGGGAAATGGAATTTAAACAAATTGATCCATTTATTTTTCTAACAACTTAGTAGGTTAGCCTGTCCCATGTCTCAGCGAGCTTGTCACATTTCTATCCATCTATCTATCTATCTATCTATCTATCTATCTATATATATATATATATATATATATATATATATATATATATATATAATATAAATTTTGCCATATTAAATGTGCTTACTATCGGAGATAAATAATATAGACATAAAAACCAACTTTACATGGTGAATGTCAGTTTCATGCTTCAATTCTACCTTTGAAAGAGACAAAGAGAGAGAGATGTAACAAGATCAGCAAGAAATGACACATACACACATAAACAGATTTTTATCAAATATAAGTCTCTCTCTCTCTCTCTCTATATATATATATATATATATGTGTGTGTGTGTGTGTGTGTGTGTTGTGTGTGTGTATATATATATATAATTTATATTCGACATAGACATAAAAACAAACTTAAAAGAAGTAGATTTCCTAGATGTGAGCCTAAGAAAAAGTATATATAAAAATATAGAAAACCCAATGTCAAACCACTTTACATACACACATTTTCCAACCACCAGCTAAATATAATCAAACAGTTCTCACAATTAATTAACAGCAGTTTATCTGACAATTCCTCTAATGAAACCGCATTCAAGGAAGATTATAAAAAGGCCCTAAAAGATAGCGGATTTTCTGCAGCACTCACATACACACCCCACTTTACAACAAAGCCAGCAAGAAAAATAACATCATACAGTTTAACCCACCGTACAACAAAAACGTAAAAACAAATGTAGAAAAAGTATTCATTAAACTCATACACAAATACTCCTCCACCAAAAAGCACACTTCACAATATATTCAAAAGAAACTCAGTAAAAATCAGATACGGTTGAACCGAGAACATGACACGAATAAAAAGCTCAACAGAAAGTAATAATCAAACCACCTGCATTAATCAAGCTCACCTGTAACTGAAGAGCAAAGAACAAATGTCCTTAAATGGCAATTGCTTGCAAAACAACATAATATATCAAGCCACTGTAATATCAACTGATAACGAAGAAAAACAAGCATACGTGTAACTGAAGGACCTTGGAAACAGAGAAACTACGCACACAAAACTTCCTTTAGAGATAATAAATACGCGAACAGCAAAATCTTTTCTAAACATATATGGGACAGTAAAAAAAATAAATTACACCAAATATATCATGGAAAATAAGGAAAAGCATATCAGCCTACAACAATCAATCCAAACACTGTAAACTCTATCTGTAAAAAAATGCTATAATCCCCTTCCCAAATTATTAAATAAATGATCAGAACTTATTTCCAAATGCAGACACGAAAACAGATTTTTAATACGTTATTTAAGAATCGAAAACTAAAAACGAACACCTCGTAAAATACCACCAGGAAAATGTAAATATATGCACTATATACAATACAGATAGTGTAGCAAATTAAAGACAAAGCTAGTAATTTAAACTAAACAAATAAGATAACTAATTCCCCAAATAAACCTAAATAAATAAAAAATTAAGTAAATAATTACGAATGCGAACATAAACAGAAGTAAATTTAATAATAATCAAAAACTACTAATTAAGTAATCAATAATAAACAATGAGTAAACAATTTAATAAACATCAATGTAAAATAACCGCATTCGGATACACAATTATTTCTACTCGATAGCCTCGAGAATAATTAGAAACATAAGCGTTACCCAATATACCTTGCTACCATTGACAAGCATAAATAAATAATGGGACCAAAATACAACACATATGGCCTGAAAATTGTGTTTAAGTGTGAAACAGGCTGTCGCCCCTGGGTGTTGACTTCTGTGTTCACTTTTATATTATATTATATTATATTATATTATATATATTCCTGATGAGTGGATGGAGTGATTGCTGGAGGATCCTTCTACGAAACTCGAGATTCCGAGGTGCTGAAGTTAACACCAGTCAGCTAATTGAAAACTTTATTTTTGTATTATATATATATATATGTGTATGTGTGTGTGTGTGTGTGTGAGAGAGTTAGTGAATTAGGATCCAATTGAACAGAATAATAGGATAAAGAGCAAATACGAAACGTTTATGAATCTAACATGTTTCACTGTTATTAATACTTCATAAGTGAATGAGATATGGAGAAAATGAAATCCTGGTATTTTTACTTTTGTTGTTTCAAACGTCGATCCCTTTTATGATCGTAGATACGGGCTTTTAGATTTCCAGATATCTAGCCAATGTCATTGAGCATAACTTTGTGGCAAGGCTTGAACATTTATGTTTACAAACGGTCTCCATCCAATCTGAATGAGATTCAGCTATTTTACAAAGAAGAATGCACACAAGATTTCAATCTCTAGATTTGCAAAGCGTGTAGAGAAATACCGTGTGGAATTTCATGTTGACCAAATGGTAAAAAGACGATTTAATTCAAATTGAATTACAATTGGTAACACGAAAAAAACTAGGAAATGTTGAAGTTGGTGAATACTCAGGCAAAACAATATATATATATATATATATATATATATATATATATATATATATATATATATATATATATATATATATATATATATATAGGTGATGAAAGTACTTGGCCCAACCCAAAGGGATACGCCTACCAAATTCTGTCATTTTGTAAAATTTTGGGAAGTAGGTCAAGCCGAGGATGTTGCAGTTCCTTGTTGTAAGGCTGAATATTTTGGAAGTTACTGCTTCTGCTGTTTAGTCCAGCCGTAGAAGCAAACTTCCTCAGTCTTAATTCACTATACGTCTCACACAGATATTGAGTATTATTATCAGTATCTTTTCAGTGATATCAGTTTAAACCCAGGTAAAATCTAATATCAGAATACTAATTTGGTGGCAATAATAAAAATCTACCATGAACGAAAATGTTTTACAAGAAAAAGAAAAGATGGAAATGGCAAAAAGGAAAAGTAATGTAAATTAAGAATTAAGGTGAGCTAAACAACGTTAAATATTCCAATTTTACATTTCGAACGAAAATACACTATATTTATTTATTGCATTTCTTTAAAGATATTCATAGACTCTTGAATTTGCTATTTTCACCAAAGGCCGAGCATTGACATCAAGTAAAGGTGAGATTACTATTTGCTATCGAATGGATTATCTTTCCGATCCAGTACAATGATTAAACGATTAAACAGTATAAGAGGTTTCCTTTTCGAATTACACATTACCTACATTGTTGTAAAAGTCTTTCCTTTTAACTACATAAGTCATAAGACAATAAAATACATTTTCTCATTTAGCTGAAGCGACTGCAGTAGATTTGGAGTGGCCATTAAGGTATTTCATGAAAACGATGGTTAGAAAATAAAAAAAAACATTAATTCAAATAGAAATTTTCTAATTACGAAACTCTATTTGTCTGATGATTTCAGGGTGAAATTCCACACGTTAGGAATGCTGGCAAGTGCCAGGAAAACTTTCGAAATGTCAAAAGGCAGATACCAGATATCAAATTATGATTCGCCTTCCAAAACTTAAAAATAAAACGTATGAAAATAAAAATCTACTCTTTTCCAAGAAGAACAAAGGCAGTTTTATTTTGCTTTTTAACTTGTTACCAAAAGTAGATTTGATAACCTGGAAGCATTTGGCAAATATTTTCAGACAAGAAATAGAAATCATTATTAAAAGAAATATGATCTTTCAGTTAGCATTAAGATTTTTTTGGTGATAACAAAAGTTTTTTTTTTTTTTTTCAGATGCAAGTCCCTATATTTAAGCCATAGAAACGAGGTGCTTTTATTTAAGTTTTACGTATGACCTTATCAATTCGGAGAAATAGACATTTGTTTTTTTTCCTGAAGTGAAAAAAATAACACAAATTTCTTTTGTCAAGAAAAAAAGAAACATAATTAAAGAAATAGAAGATTTAATATGAACACGAATTCCATATTTTCCAAATTAAATTTAGTCTAACAAAGAATAATTTCTTTTAAATTTATCATTTTTCCGTTTTCGTTTGCAATCACGTGAACTGTGACTGATGCGAAAATTGCAAAGAGAAATCATATAAGTTGTTTTGAAATTTAACAGCTTCAATCTGTCGAAACTGACAATAAACAAAACAGTCAACGCTAATAATGCTTTTGTAGTAATTAGAAATAACGTATCATCCAATTTCTCTGCTATTCATGAGATGCAAGTAATGAAAAGCATCAGAATAACTGGCGATAGGACAAGTTACAAATGCCTGTGTTTAAAGTACAGATTGTAGTCTTCTAATTCAGTACTGTCGTCTGGCAACTAACATAGTCAACCACCCTTTGAATTTACCGCCTTAGTTTGTGGGTTTGCTTCAATTCGGTTGCAAATAGTTATTTGTGACGTAATTTAGCGGTTGACAAAACGACTTGTTAAACTAAATATATAAAAAAAAACTAATTTGGAGCATAAATGAAAAAAAATTTAAATTTAACAACTTTCGTACGATTATTATTATGAAATTAAAGCTGGGTCTAATATTTATTCTGGGTCTTATAAATGATTTTAACACAACCAAGGAAAATAGAAGCAAACATTTTTTTTTTTCATTTATTATAATTTGTATTATATAAATTCTCTTAAAACAAATCGTGCTGCACTATTAAGGATCAGATTTTTCCGCGGTCAGTTTACACTGATGCCAGATGGAAAAAGACCCCTTTATATATGTATATTCCCCACCACCATACCAAATAACCGAAGTAAATAAGAATCAGCTGTTGGTGTTGAAAACGAATCCTTTAGTTTAAATAATGCTAACTTTTAAACTGTTTGGCCACTGGAATAAAAAATATAAATTTGTTGATTATTTGATAGAACCTGATACCGACCAAAGCTTTCGGAGTTGTCATCAAGTGATTTTATTATAATTGTCAAATATAACATAGTTTGCATCACAAATAATTTAGAAGAGTCAAGAGCCGTACATGTCAGAATAGAAGATCCATTCTTCTATGTCAGCGGCAAATGTTCAAGCAAAAAAGTGTTTATTATATTTAAGCATTTGTTGTTTGCTTAAATGTGTAAATTAAAAAAAAAAAATGAAACACACCAGGAAGAGTTCATTAAAACTAATTAGTAATTGTAGCCTGTCACAAGACAAATAAACAAAGAATAAAGAGATCATTCTAGGTTAGTCGGAGTTACTCGCTTACAATTAAAATCAGAATTCCTGTTTTTTTTTTAATTTAAAAACTAACAATTGACGTTAATATTAAATACACACTTATCTTTGCTCCCAAGTCACTCGTACTTTGTATAATTCTTCCATCTATGCGTATAGTTAACAATTCTGTATGTGATGCGTTCATAGATACAAACAACCCAATTTCAGTAGCCAAAAATTAAAGTTTATTGAATTGTGTATGTATGCAAAATTAAGAGAAAATTGTAACTAGTTTACATGAAAATAATTCAAACAAAAAGACGTTAAAATATGATTGTTTAACGTTAAAATATGATTGTAAAAAATCGGTTTGAGTCTGGAAATGAACAACTGCTGTTATCAGAAGAGTTGGAAGATGACGAGAGAAAATGTAATTAACTTTACTCAGAACCAATGTAGTAGAGATATTGTGATTTAGGGTGTCTACTAACGCAGAACGCGATAAGTGTACTCACTGATAGCGTCGATGCTTATCTGGGGCCTACTTTGGGGGATATTTTCATTATTTATACGAATATGGCTGAAACATTTTCGGCCAAACCCACACCTTAAAATCTGAAAAAAAAAAAGTCCAACTATCAGACGATATTTTTATGTCCAACAGATTTCATTATTTACGATTTTTTTAACTGAAGGGATAGCGTTAATAATATTTATATTATGATATTTATTATCAAACAACGCAAAGAACTTAAATACCAACTCTCCGACCGTCATCAATTGATTTCAGTTACTCTCGAGATATAAATTTCCTATATTTGTTAAATGCGTTGCATATTTTATAAAGATAGATTTGTGCTTAAACATTTCTTTTAAATGGAAATATTTTAAACGGAATATCTACAAATATATATTTACGTAATACACAACGCATCTAACTTTTATACGAAAGCATTTATCCGAAAAAGTAACATTGTTTCAACAATAAGTGAAGTCACCTGATGATGGATGGAGAGTTATATTGCTATACAATTATAAATGTTGTCAAATTTTTACGCTATTACTTGTGCATGGAGCAGAAATTAAAAAGATTAGTTTGAAAATAAGAAGATAAAATGAAAAATAAAAATCATTTTTATTTGAACATAAGAATATAAAATAAAAAATGATTGAACATGAGAAAACAGAAATAAAAAAACATTAATGTGATGTGCATTGAATCTAAAATGCTAATACATAAATATTGTCTCGGAGCATTTTGGTTGCGTTTCACTTTTATTGAAAATTAAAACAATTGATATAAATCATTATCCAGTCTTGATTTTGCCTCTCTTTCTCTATTTTTAATGTTACTCTTTTTCTTTTAAACTTTTCTTTCTTACCCAATTTCTATTGTTTAAATTATCAGCTACAAGATTTCTACTGCATTTTTGACCAATTACATAAGGCCCAGTTACTGTGACTTTTAAAATCATATCCCTGCAAAGTAACAATACTCAGCTACACGAATATAGTATTTGGAGTTTTGATTGAAAAAGTCTACACTCCTAGCGTGATGCTTAGCTTTTGATTCCATCTTCGCTTCTCTTTATGAATTACTGACTGGATATTTTAATTTTATTTAAAGCGTTCTCCTAGGAAATCAAATTTGGTTGAATTCTGACATTCTACTGGATAAGACCCCCTTGTTCATAGTTGATTCTAAGTGGTAATTAACCGTAGAGCTGACAAGGTAAATAACCCCACTATACAAAGGATATAAAGAAGCGACATCTATTCCAGTCAGTGGAAATGCATCCAAGTAAAAGGAGATAACACGACGAACTTGAATGCGCTTCTGAGCATTGATAACTACATTTTCGTTGGCAGCAAATCATTCTTTTTTTAATCTGTGATAAAAAGTGAAACTCTTTAAACATGCATGGGCGATATTCGCTCATAGAAGAAAGTATTTCTGGAAATTTTCCAAGATTTAAAATTGGCAAAATATGACTAGAAATCAGAATTACGAAGGGTGCTGAAAACTTCTCAATCCGATCCACTTGCCAAGATTTGATCAAATGAAATTAAAATTTTCTTTGGATCTTTGTTCAGTCCGCGAGCTTCAGTATGTCATCATATAATGTGCAAAATTGTAACCGAATTCCAAATTGCTTTTATCTTCGATGATTTATTTAGCCAAACCAACTAATAATAGGTAGGTTTCTCTCTGACAAGATTCAATTCAATAAATCACAACTCTCTTCTTTTTCTCTATATCTTTCCACTTACCCTCTCACATCACTACAATCACGAACTGTACTAAATGAGCTTGCTGAAGATCGCACTAGAGTAGGCACCTCAGAATTCAAGCACATTTCTCAATATCTCCGCCGTTCTTTCCATTGGTTCTGTCTTTATTTATTCAAACCTTTTTGTTTTCTAGATTGGAAACAATAATGATAATAGTCATGCAAATGTGTGACGTGGCGGCATAAGAGTTAATTGGCAAATCGAGTTCGAATTCGTTGTTGAGTGGGTATTTTCCTTTTAGAGTTTGAGAAAGAAATAAAAAGAAAGAAAATATTGTTCACATAGTTTATGAAAGAGAAAGACGTAACATCTGCCGATCTCAGAAACAATCAGAAAAGAAACAAGCCGAGTGTAATCGTAAACGAAAAACTAAGAAAAAGAAAGAATGCTTATAAAAGTGAATGTCAGAAAGATGATGAAACGAAAACAGAAAGAAAAGAATAGAGAAAATATAAATAAAACAGATCTCACCGTAGACAGTAAGAAGAAAAAACTTTACTTACGATTACATCCAAATCTTCAAAACCGATAAACCAAAAACGGCGTACTAGTGTCATTAGAGGCCGAAAATCTATTCCCTAACGTGCCTGTCAGTGAAACAATAGACTTCAGAACATATAACGTGAATAAACATCCATCACCAAAAATAAAACCAAGAGTTCTTAAGAAGCCACTACTAGTCTGCACTACACATTAAAAAATATATACACGTAAATCGAAATTGTTGACATGTGTTCGCCTATCGCTCCAACACTATAAGCAGTTTTTCAGAACGTAGGCGATCATGGATCTCCACAAGTGCTTTTCTTTATTATCTTTGAATTACCATCATGCTTAGGAAATATAGTGAAGTGGATTCCCGTTGTTCGCTCCACTGTTTTGAATTGCAAGTGTTCTATTTCTTATGGTTGCCACCCAAGGCTAGAATATCCTATTTAACCCATAGGTTGAAGGAGATGGATTGCTACCTTTCTCAATGTACGAAAGTGAACGTAACGAAATCTCTTGAAATTTGAAGTCGGGACGCCAATTCCACATCTCCCGCCGATATCCGATACGCTACACACATCCCTTAGAAAAATAAAGTATCCCAAACCAACGATTTATACCCGTTATGTTGATCATATATTAACTAAAAACATTAATGAAGTCAATAGTCTGAAAGTAACATTCAAAAAATAATTCTAACTTTAATTTCAAATATTATTAGCTAAACGTAGAAACAATAATAAAATAAATAACAATTCAATTTTTAGATTGAATAATTGATTCGATTAATGAAAACTATAAAAAAAACAACCAATTTAAATAATGTCTGTTAAAACAAGGAATTCCCACAGGTACAACATACCCTTCATAAATAATTTAATAATCTAATTAGGCTCCAAAGATTATTAGCGTCTCTGCAAGAGCGTACTAAACAACAGCAAACCCACAATACCTCCTTTATTCAACCAATTTGAGGTCCTGACTTCCTCAGCTGATAAATCTAATTCAACTTTCGACTCGTCCGGTGTACCCAGACCCGATTTCCTCCCTAGAACTGAGGCTCTGTTGAGCGATTTGCACATAACCTCATCATTAATATTGGGCATCATCTCTAAATTAAACTCTCATAAGGCTAGCGGTGGGGACGGGATACCAGTCATTTTCCTGAAGAAATGTGCGCCTGAACTGGCCCCTCAAACTATACAACTACTGCCGCAACGACTCCTGCTTTCCATCCTGTTGGAATTCTTCATTTGTTGTACCTGTCTTTACGAACTCTGGCGACCCTTCTGACCCATCTAATTACCGTCCTATCAGTCTCCTACCACTCTTCGGTAAAGTCTTTGAAGCTTTAATCAACGCCGAAGTGGTTAAGCACCTTACATCCCATGATCTGCTCTCTAACAAGCAATATAGTTTCCGATTTGCCCGATCTACAGTTGATGTGCTCACGACCATAACTGAATTTGTTTACCAAGCACTTCACAATAACAGAGAAGCTTGTGGCGTGACTCTAGATATCTCTAAAGCCTTTGATAGGGTTTGGCATGCCGGCCTCCTTCGTAAGCTTCATGGATACGGTATTTCAGGTCGATTATTTGACTTAATGCAATCATTCCTGTTAAACCATGTAATGAAGGTCGTCCTTAACGGATTCTCCCCCAGTTCCTTTCTCACGAACACTGGTGTTCCCCAAGGCTCTATCCTGAGTCCTACACTGTTCTTTATTTTCATTAACGATCTTCCCGATGTCATCAGTTCCCAAGTAGGCATCTATGCAGACGATATCACCATTTACTCCTGCCTAAATAGTAAATCTGTTATCGCTGACCGTTGGTCTCGAAAAGGACCTCCAATCGGTTGTTGACTGGGGTAGGAAATGGCTGGTTAACTAGCTAATGCCTCAAAAACAAAACTGCTCTCTTTTACCCACCACAGAAAACCTTCGCTGCCTCCCATTGGAATGTCTGATGCTCAACTCTACGAGAGCACCTCTTTACGACTGTTTGGTCTCACACTGTCTGCTGACTTGAGATGGAACAAATACATTGAATCAATAGCTTGATCTACCACAAAGAAAGTTGGTTCTCTGTGTCGCACCAGAAAGTTTTTCTCGCCCGAGGCCATCCTTCAAATCTATAAGTCAACCATTCACCCTTACATAAAATATTGCTGTCATATATGGTCTGGAGCCCCCGCTGTTCGTCTTAAGGTCCTCGACAAAATCCAATGTGCTTGGCCCTGATTTAGCATCACGTTTACAGTCGCTCTATCACAGTTGTGCCGTCGCCTCCCTCTGTCTTTTCTACAAATACTTTCACGATAACTGCTCCGACGAGTTACTTTCGCTAGTTCACAAACTGCATGAATTTAAACGTGCCTCAAGGTTAGCATTTCAGTCCCACCATTTCACTGTCGAAACGGTTAAGTGTAATCCTCTCTTCTACTCCAATATTTTCATGTCTCGCACTTCCCGTCTGTGGAACTTATATCCTCTTACTTGCTTCCCTGATAGCTATAATCTCCAACTATTCAAATGCAATATCAGTCGTCATCTTCAGATGCCTTGATCCATTCTCCATCCTTCTCTTCATTCTTTCCTCTATCACACCTCTTTACTTTTGCTCCCACTCTCTGTAAAGCCTTGCGTGCTAGTGGCACTCCCGCCTTGCTTGGGGTGAAAAGCTAAAAAAAAAGGTACATTTAATTTCATCTGCAAGCATAATATTTTAAAACGAACGCAAAAACATAAAATAATAATAATAATTTCCTTGGCCACATAAATGATAAACAAATTAAATTAATCTTAGAAAAATAAAAAACGACAATAATATAAATAATAATAATAATATAAAAAAAACATTAAAATATTTAACAAAAACCAACTAAACGGTCACCACAAACTAAAAGAACAAATTACAAGAAACCGAATGCTATGATAAATATTACCTACTGACAAAAAAAAAATTAAAATTATCCCATATTACAAAAGCTAAAAACCTCGAATATGATTACCACCACAAACCAAAAAACTACTCTAAACTTCAACAAACCAATGCTGTCTATAAATTCTCTTACCCACTTGGAGAATTTCTAACAATAATAATTCAGACAGTATACTCATTGGTTACACAACCACGACATTTTCACGTTGATTAATTTGCTATTTATCCGAAATATCTCAGTAAAATAACATATTATCACCCTACATAACAACAAAAAACAACAAAAATACTAAATCGCATAAACAGTAAAAATACAAAGCATAAAAACAAATAGCCGAACATAAATACAATTTCATCACATTAAAGAGAAAATATATTTCATAACTGTAGACAAAAACTCAATGCGACAATCCAAAATGAGCGTTGAAATAGTTACAGTTATAAAAATCGGCGTAACAAGTGAAGAGGTAACATGTATTAGTGTATATATCTATTCATATGTCCCAAATGATTTATTTTAAAATCCAATTGTATTTCTGTTTATTGTATTAACATTTTATTATTTTGTTATTTGGAGATAATTTTTTAAAACATCCTTGTAAATATTTTCTCCGAAATCTATATGATTACGGATAATCAGTTTGATCAAATTTTATAGAAAACTAAACTTCATTTCTTATTTTATGCAGTTCATTTGAAAATGTTTGCACATTGGCTAGACTTAATCACTTTAAATTTTCACTCATGAGTAACGAGAGGGAAAAAAAACTTGTCAGGTAGAGAAACTGGTTGAAAACCTGACGATAACATTTGTTTGAATCACGATACGCATGAGAAAATAATTAGGGAACAAAAAATTAGGTAGGATAAGAAGTTTTTATCTTTTTACCTCAGGTCATTCAGTAGGATTCATTTTTGTTTACCAAGTTTTCATCCGGCTTTTATCACTTGATCTCTCGGAATTATCTTACAATTACACACAAACACACACACACACACACACACACACACACAACACAGACAGACACACACAGAGAGACACACACACACACACACACACAAACACACACACACACACACACACACATATATATATATATATATGTTCGTCCTCAGACGAATAGTTATGACTTCTTTATTCCAATCATTTCTCTATATCTACTGTTCTACTTGGTCTAGCCTTTCCGATCCTGGTCTCGTATATAATCGATGAAGGTTTTTGGTGGTCTACTTCTTGATCTTTTCCATTTTTTTTCTTTTTACTTCTTCGTCAATTCTAACTAATCGTCACTTCTTCATCAGTGCCTCACTAATCCTCACTCGACTTGTGTCTGTAATCCTTTGTCGTTTTCCATATAGTTCTTCATTTGGGGCTTGTGTTGTTTCCAACTGCCATTTAACGCTACCCTCAATAGTTTTATGTTCGTATCATTTCCAAAGAAAGGAAATCTGAGCCTCACCAATAGTTATAAGAGGCACGTCCCATTAACAGCTGTTGCACCAGCAAAGATTTATAACAAGTTTCTCTTAAATAAAATTTATTCACTTGTTGACCCATTATTGAGAATGACTCAGAATGTGTTTAGAAGAAGTTGTTTAACTTTTGCATTGGTGCTAACATGGCGTTGTTCAGCAGTTCTGACACTTGTGATTTTAGGAAAGCTTCTTTGGTTCCATAGACACTGGGGAAATGGTTTGAACAGTAGAAAAATTAATTAAAAAACTTTAAACAAAGAATTTTCCATCATATCTTCATATATATGCGCGCACACACACACATACACACACACACACACACACACACACACACACACAATGAGAATGTTCTTTTCATCAAATTCAAAAAATAAAATTATAATTTCAGATTCTAGAAACTTCTTATAAATGTTAATTCTACTTCAAAATTTTATACTTGTGTGAATTAAATGAAATAAATAAAGTGTAGAACGTGTTTCAAACATGGCTTACTAGGTCGAAAATGGATTTTCTGAAGAGCATCTAAAATGAGCCGAAGCCACTTTGGTTGGTACGTTTGTGTTTTCCTGCTTCGCTACACGATTTAATGAAGTTGTATAAATTGTGTGTGGCCAAATGCTGTAGTTTGCTTTTCACATCTGTCAATTTAAACTGTTTGCTTTACTTAGCTTAAAAAAACATCATCATTCTAGCATAATCTGATTTTCACAGTTTTCGACATCGTTTCTTTTTTTTTTTTCGTCATCCTTCAGTCCTTCGAGATTGGAATTTCCTGCTGGGTTTTAATTTTCATAATTGTTGATAGAGACGCATATGAAGAATTTTGCGAGAAGAAAGGACAAATAATTAAAGAATCAGTTTTACTTAAAAGGGATTATTAATTGATATGAACTTCTACTAAAACACTTTCAACAAATTGACTTACGAATTAATGGTGTGCTTTGTTCTTTTTGTTTTACTCGCTAATACACAAACGTAATTGCTTAACCAAGATAAAATATTTATCTATATGGAATGAAAATTTTAAACATATATTTATGTGTAGGTACGTTCATGTTGAGACAAAAAGAAATTTAATTTTTAAATGAAAGAGTCGAATATTTCTATATGTTACCAAAAATATACAGAAAACTCACTAATTATATTCAAATATATTCTACATAATTTGAAGTACATTTGATAAGTTACTAAAATAATTAAAACGACCGAGTTTTTCACAACTGTAATATTTAACGAATTAAATTGACTATAATAACGATTACCGATTTCTATTCATCGATCCGTCACATATGAATGTAAGTAGGTTATTCTTTGTATTTAAATACGTCTATGGGTACGCAAACATATACGCATATAATTACTAAAATTCTTTCTATTCATATATACGATATACATACCCCATGACTTTTTATCAAAATATTTAGTGATGAACCTGTGGTAGATTCAAGCCTTTTCTTTGCAAGAAACAATTTCTAATTCTATCGTAGATCATTCGGGCAACTTTTGTTTTAGTAATTTCAAAGTTAATAAGTTTTTACAGGAATTGTCTTGTGTTAAAATTCCCTTTAATGTTTAAATCTGATACACAGTACTAAGTGGCAAACTGGAGGTGGTAGACTGAAAGGTAAACAGAATAGAAAATAATTTTAACAAATAAAGCAATAAAATGAGAACTGCTTTAATTGTTAAAAAAAGTACAAAACAACTAAGTGAAAATAAAATAGATAAACAGTTCCTCCCTAAAACATTACAAGAAAAATAAATACAGATGCAAAAAAGAACAATATTTAATTATATGAATACATAAATAATAGTATAAAATGAATAGAGAAACCTGTAATAACGGTTTGGTAATAAAATATAAAGTGAATAATTACTTTTTAAAAATTATATTCAGAAGTGCAAAAGTTTCAGAAAAGGTAAGAACAATTCCACAATAAACAAAATTGAAATCATTTATGAATAACATTCTATTCTGATATTTTTACATCAGCTTACATTAATTTATATATAAACACTTGACCATTTCATTGCCATGCATATTGTTTTAAATTCCTTCTTTATTCATTTATTGTGAACATGTGAACTAATCAGTTATATCTTAATACCAAGTAAAGAGTGTGGATCCTTACTTCACAAAACTCTGGTCAACTGAAATAAAAAGAACAAAAAGGGGCTAACTCTAAGAATGTTTAGTTTCCGTTTTATTATTTATCGATTGATGATTTTAAGTCGAAATTGCCGATTAATCAAAATTAAATCTATTCATTAAATGAAAAAGATACCAAATGTGACTTTTATACATTTACGTTGACATCTTCGATCTTATGTAAAATTCTCGAATGAAACAGACAAACATGGCTTCGTGTTTTAACAAAACTTCACTTTTTTTCTTTCTTATTCCTGATACAAGAAGATGGGTCATTTTTGGTTTTGCTTCAATGCAACAGAAAAGAATTATTTTAATCTTGAGTTAATTTAATGATTGTGCCATTTGCTTTCGCATAAACGTGGGACTAGATATGTATATAAAGTATCGACCTCATTGGACTATTTCTTCCTCATATATCACAATAAGAAATCTGTTAATAATAAATTTCAAATAAATAATTCATGTTTAGTTAACATAAAAATTCATAAATTTGAGCGATCACTTAACATTATTCAATTTGTTTAATATTTTGAATACAGGTCACTTATAGGCTGAGAAAAGTGAAACGGAAATAGACTATTCAGAAATTTTAACGATCATAGCATAAATATATATTGGCAGTAGTCGAAAAACTGGCAAGATATTATCAATAAAAGTTCACGCCACTTTCGCTCAACTTTGTGACGACATGAAAGCCCAACACATCAGCTCATTGACCTTCGGGTCATGAGACCAACCTACCGATTGGAATGGAGACTAAATTAATTGAAAAGATGCAGTGTGTGAAGAAATATAAGAGAGAGTAAGAAATAAATAATTGAGAACGAATGTATCAATGTTTTTATAAGACAATATGCACGCATCGTCTACTCCGTTTGATGAAATCAACGGTACAGTTTTCCTTCCAATAACCATAGGAAAGCTTCCTTTTCCATCACTGGTCATCTTAATGTTGTTTTTGAATCACTAAGAAGCAAATTGTAAGCAATGATAAGCAGTCAACTTATATCAACTCTTAATTTTCTTTTCAAGGCACAATACACTCTCCAAACATATGAGTTTTAAACATCTTGAACTTAGACAAGTCTAACATAAAGGTAGAGTAGTGAAACGCTGAGATTGAAATGAACATAAGATGATTATCTTGCGTGTTTAACTTACTTAGCATTTTTTATTGGTGCACTCGCGCTTTTGTATGTATAAAATAAATCAGAAAGAATATGTGTCTGCATGTGTGTGTCTGCATGTGTGTATCTGCATGTGTGTATCTGCATATCTGTGTCTGTATGTGTGTGTCTGCATGTGTGTGTGTATGAAAACATTTGTGTGAGGAAGTATTAATACTATACACGTGTATGTAGACGCATCGAGTTTTACTGTTGGCTGTCCGGTTTCAAGTTTTACAAAATGTGTTTGCGTGAGAGACAAAAAATAAACATTACATTCGCACGTATTTATATATATAAGTAAATAAATATTTATTAAATTTTACATCGTCTGGTACAAGGTCAGTCGTGTGGAATGTAGGAAGATTGTATTGAGTTAAACTTTCAAATTGCAAGGGCATTCGAAATCCTAGCTTTCAACTAATACCGGCGGGAAGTGTGTAAAAAGACCTTTTCATGTATGCATGTGTACATGCGGATGTATGTGCATGTGAGTATATGCGTGCAAATTTATGTATTTCGGTGTGTCTGTGATTTAGTTTTATTCTCACAATCTGACGTTGGTCTTCTTCAAGTGGGTGATGACGTCATTACTGATAGACGCCAAGTGTTTTTCTTTCACCGAATTATTTACACATCTTTGTCTTCCTTAGAGTGGTTGCTTCTTAAGTGAGTACTTTGCTATCGGGACTCTTCTTTTAGCCTCGGTGACATTTTATCAGATAATATATATATAACAAAGAGCGAAGAAAAACATGAAATGATTTTGGAAGAGTCGTTTTACAAATATTAATTGTGTGAGCGTATTTAACCTGTCTACGTTGTACCTATACTGTATTGTTTCAACGAAAACCTATTTGAACAGTTAAACTTATATCGACGAATACATGGATACTACTTTATAGAGTCTGAAATGCATATGTGAATCATAACTATTATTAAAAAAATATTAATAAAGCTCAATTAGTGGAAAAATATGAATCTACGTCACTCAAATAAATATCCCATTTGCTTTTTTATATGTTCTTATCTGTTAGGCCCAACAGACGAGTTTATTGAATTAAAGATCTACTACTTCATGTCCTACTGCGACTGGAATAATATCAACATTTCTAGCAGGTTCTTAAAGGTGTTTATCTCTCATGGCTAATTCGTATCTATTATTTTTTTTTTAAGATTTAAGTTATTAACTTATTAAATTAATACCTTAGCTTAATTTTGATAAATAATAAGCAGAGCTTAATTTTAGCACAGGGACATAAGTAGGAGGGAATTAGTGAGAATCAAAATCAGTATTAACACTTTACAAGTTCAGATGGTTGATCATTATACTATGTTGAAATGGTCACCTTAATTTTGAGCTCCTTGCCGTTAAATAAACGATTAAAAATATAAATTGTAGATCCCTTGTAGTGAATTTGATCCTCACTGGTGACTCTTACTTATGGTTTTGTGTTTAGTAATTAACAATTAGAACAAAATTTACTCACTATTTCAAGAATTTACAGATTTTTACCAAAATCAAACATTCAAATTTGATGGATGGGTAATTGTAGTTGTGTTCACGTGCAAAATTATTTTTTTTTGCGAAGAGACAAGTACACATGAATATCAGAATCTGACAGATTATTCTTTCTTGCTTCGCAGTGCAGAGTGACGTAACGATTAGCACTGCAGAAAATTAAATTAGTGACCCAGGTTCAAATTTCAACTCAAGCTGTTTGTAATTATTTTACATTAATGTTCCTGAGAAAGGAACATCCTTGTGCTTTATCTTATTGACAGACTTATGCATCTCGTCACTGGCATGTCCTGGTAGATGATAGCCAAGGGACATCTTTTCTTTTTTTTGCATGCCCCGCGGTGGCTAAAGAAGCAAAGACGAGATTTTCATAGCCCAACTTGATATAGACTAAAGAAAATTGATTTACTTGGTTTAAAAATGTTTCAATTATTCTTGGATATGTTGGCAACATAGGTTTTATTTGGGAAGAGAGTTGAATCTCTTTGATGAATTCCTTAGTAACAGAACCCCTTTAGCGTTTCAAATAGTTTTATATATGTTCACATATATTCAGACCATCTGAAGTTTACTTCCAACCATTAAATAGAATGTCGCCTTTCGGTTTTGAGCACAATGTCTACTTTTATATTTACGTATGGTCTATCCCTGATATTGAGCACTTTTACCGATGAATATAGCACACCTTAAAACTACATTTTTAACACGCACACACACTCACACACATATATATATATATATATATATATATATATATATATATATATATATATATATATATATATATATTGTGATGTCCGTGTCCTCCATCGGTGACAAAGCATCCCTATTTAGGATTGCACTGCTTTACCTATTATGGGGAGGGGGAGATAAAAGGATCCCTAAACATTGCTTGCTCACACAGAGGCTTGGCAGCCCGTTGCAGCTGTCTGGTTATCCAATAAAGCAGTCAAAATAACAAAAAAGATCAGAATAAATATAAGAAGAATTTCCATTTTTGATCCTGGAATGTTCGCACTTTTCAGAACAATGATTCTGCACCAGAGCGTAAAACAGCTCTTGTTTCTCTCGAGTTAAAGATATATAACATTGACATAGCGGCCATTAATGAAACACGTCTGGCTAGTAATTCTCAGCTTAGGGAAGAAAAAGGTGGATACGTATTTTTATGGGCTGGCAAGACTGAGAAAGAGCCATGCTAGTCTGGTGTTGGCTTTGCCATCAAGTCAGACCTTGCTAGCTCACTGCCTTCCGTACCTAAAGGTGTATCTGATCGCATAATGGCATTATCCCTCAATCTGGAGTGCAACAACCGTGTGACGGTGGTTAGCTGCCACGCGCCAACCTTAGGTAGTTCAGATGAAGTAAAAGATGATTTTTTACAATCCCCTTCGGGATTTTATCTCCAAAGTCCAACATAAGAATAAATTAGTCCTTACAGGTGACTTCAATGCTCGTGTTGGCAATGATTATCATTCTTGTAAGGGCGTTTTAAGTCACCATGGTATTGGTCATGTGAATTCTAATGGATTACGCTTTCTGCCAGCAACCCATCTGTCGTAAGACCACGTGGATGCATCCTCGTTCGAAAAAGATTTTAAGATAACGCTTTCATTCCACACAACATGCTATCTTTCATGTCACGCTCTACTTCGGAGTAAAGCTACACTGCATCTGCAAAAGAGAAAGATTATAAAATCTACAGTGCCCAAGCGCATTAACGTACTGCCTCTTAAATCAACTGAAACGAAAATTGAGCTCTCTGACAAACTTGATGCTGCACTTGATTCTGTAAACATTACCAATGATATCGAATCATCTTCGATCAATTATAGATCAATTGCACTCTTCTCATGAAGCCTGGATTGAGGATAAGAACTCATCCGATAAGAAGATCGCTTACAAGAAGTGCAAAAGTCAGGTTCACCGAGCTCTCAGGGTCATGAAAGAGCGTTAGTGGTCTGAAAAGGACACTGAACTCCAAGAATCTTCAGATGGAAAGAATCTAAAGGCTTTCTATGCTGGCCTCAAGAGCATTTTCGCACCTCAGAAAAGTGGTGTTGCTCCAATCTCCACAGCAGATTGTGAAACTCTCTTGACGGATAAGTCAGACATTTTAGATCGCTGGAAAGATCATTTCGAAACTGTGTTAAACACCACTTCACTTATTGATGAAGAAGGCATCACATCAATTGAGCAAAATCCTGAAATTCCGGAGTTGTCTTTTGAACCTACTTATCAAGAGGTAATTGACGCCATCAAACAAATCTCATCTGGGCAAATCACCTACTTCTAAGGATCCTATTCCACCCGAAGTGTATAAACATGGTGGCCAAAAGTTGGTAAAAAAGTTACATCTCTTTTTCGTGGAGATTTGGAAGGTAGGCTGTGTCCCTCGGGATTATAAAGACGCCTCTATCAAATACCTCTACAAAAACAAGGGTTCCAGGTGTGTCTGTGATAATCATCGGGAGATATCACTACTTTCAATTGCAGGCAAAATCCTAGCTAGACTGATTCGAAACAGAATCATTATACACCTTGTTGACACCTATCCTGAAATGCAGTGTGGTTTTCGGTCGGGTCGTGGCACCATTGACATGATATTTTCTCTTCATCAAAGAGAAGGTTCACGAGGGATTGTACATGGTGTTTGTGGACTTGACGAAGGTCTTTGACTCTGTGAATCGAGAGGCTCTTTGGCAAGTCTTGAAGAAAATCAGCATTCCTGAAAACATGTCAAAAGTCATCATCTCCTTTCATGAAGGAATGAAAGCTAATATCGTGTCTGATGGTATAATGTCAGAATCCTTTGATGTCACAAATGGCACCAGCAAGGTTGTGTCATGGCCCCTGTCCTTTTTGCTCCTTTCTTCTCGGTGATGCTGAAATATGCATTTGCAGACGCGGAGAATGGCGTCAATTTCAGTTTCGAACAACTGGTGGTCTCTTCAATCATCAGCGCCTCAAAGCCAAGACCCACCTTCGTACGCAAATTATTCGTGATTTGTCGTTTGCTGATGATGCTACTCTTGTAGCGACATCCTTTGAGGAGGCCCAACATCTAATAAATCTGCAGCATGTCTTACACTTAGCATAAAGAAAACTGAAGTAGTGCACCAACCTTGTCCTACTCCGAAGCAATTCTGTGGTGAGAAACAAAAACCACCAGTCTACAAAGAAAGACCATTGAAAGTAGAAGACAAAGCCCTGAACTATGTAAAGTCTTTCACCTATCTTGGTAGCAAAGTCAACTACAATGGAACTTTAGATTATGAAATCATGCATTTGATTGCTAAGGCTGCCAGTGCTTTCGGCAAACTTCACTATCGCTTGTGGAATTAGCGGGGTATTCGACTGGATACGAAAATTGGGGTTTACTTACTGTTGTACTTGCCATTCTTTTGTACGCTTCAGAGTTGTGGACTCCATACAGGTACCATATACGCCAGCTGGATGCTTTCCATAAATCCTGTCTGCGTGCAATCTGTGGAGTTAACCTTCAAGATAGGACATCTAACGTAGACCTGTTCAACAGGTGTAATATTGGAAGAATCTAGACTTTTCTCATAGTCTCAGTTACGGTGGACTGGTCATGTCTTGAGAATGTCTGATGACAGAATACCCAAGATCTTAATGTAGAGCCAGTTAGATCAGGGCTACAGGATTGTAGAACACCCATGGCTAAGATACAATGACAAGCTGAAAAGCAACGTGTCAGCTGTCAATATACCACATAACACCTGTGAGCGCTTGGCCTTGGAGCGGATAGAATAGAGATCAACGTGTTTTAGTGGACTCAGCAGTTTTCAATATGCTTGTCTGAATCATCTTCAAGAAGCGAGAGCAAGATCTAAAAGGTCAGCCAATCTAACAATGATCTCATCTCCCAATCCTCACTCTTGGTCCATATGTGGCCTCCTTTGTAAATCACTAGCGGGTCTTAAGTGCCACTTAAGATTATCGCACAACATTTCATAACTGAATCAACTAAGCTGTCAGATCCTCATACGTCGAAACCGACGGGAAAGTCTATTATACACACACACACACACACACACACACATATATATATATATATATATATATATATATATATCGCAGATAACAGAAGTATGTCGCCATAGCTTTGATGACCAAGTTGAATTTTTCAATTTGAAAAGTTTCACTTGGTAAACAAAAGCGTTTTCAGGTTTTTCCGGTTAACAAGGATATGTTTCAAGGGCGTTGAAGTAAATACAACGATTACAAAGTTTGATTTGTTTGTATTATTTTTTTCTTTTTAGGATTCTCATTCATTAACAAATTCGATCGACAAATACTGGAGAAAATCGTTCTCTTTATTTTTTAAAGCCTTGGAACATTGATTTCTTTTCATTTTTGAAAATTGATTTTTATGAAATAATTTTGAAAATGATAAAGTTTCAGTTCTTATAGTTATATGTTAACCACGTTTAACAGTAAGTTATTTGCTTTTAAAATGGGTCGCTGAGTCTCCATTACCAAAAAGAAAATCTTTTAAAATATTTCCTTTTTTTTTTTTTGCTAAATCATCCGGATCAATTTTCACCTTTGAAAATAACAAGTCCACCTCAACAGCAACGTCACATTACAGCATTTTATTTTGCTTTTTTTTTAATAATGCAAAAAGGAACAGCCGGAGAGATTGTATGATAGTGCTTCATTTGCCTTGAACTGGCAATAAAATTATCCACGTATATAAAAGGACACTTGCTGTAAAAAAGAAGTCAAAATCTTAGACGAACATGTTTGCAAGATAAAGCAATTCAAGTGATTAAATTTCAATCTCGTGATACAAACCTGGGATTTGATGTCAACTATTACCTGTTGACGAACATGTTTACAAGATAAAGCAATTCAAGTGATATTACTCTACACACAAAACATTAAATATGTCCGATTTGACAATGAATCAATCTGATATCAAATTTCAACCTCCTGATACAAATCTGGTATTTGATGTCAATCATTGCCTGTTGACAAAGATAGAAAACTGCTTGATATTTGGGAGATTTCCTAAAATGTTGAAATCGATATTGACAAACATTTTCTTAGTAAAGCATAATAAGGGAGGAATGACGGTAGGAAGATTGTGTAGCCTACCTGCTTTGAAAATCAACATTTTGCGTTTTTACTTAGCTTTGAGACTTGACATCAGTTGACGGTCGAGATTTACTGTTGTTTACCCCCACCCACAAAACCAAATACATTCTGACTAAAAGCTTCAAATGCTAAGAAACAGAAAGTTCCAAAAATTATAAAAATCTTTTGTCATAAATAATAATTCAGGTGAATATCCTATTTTTCGATGATCGAGTACCTTTTTTTAATCAAGTCAAAATTACGAGCACACTGCCTATTTTAGGTCATCAAAAGTCTGTACACTTCTTCTCAATATAAACAATTGTTTCGCCTGCCCTAGAGCTGAACTGTATAATAATAATAATAATATGTAAGCAGAATATTTACCACCAATCTATACATTCCTTACCCAATCCCAAGAGCAAGGAAGACGGCACTCTATAAAGGTCAAGCCTTGTTCTCACTTCATGAACTATATACTGAATGAGATAAATATGCGGAAAACAAGTCTATTAAGATATTTATCAAAGTATTTAATATGAGAAGTATATCTTTAAATTTCTAATGGTAATAATGCTTTAAATATAGGAAATATGCAATTAGTGGGAGAAAGATGGATTAATGAATTAAAATATGACGTTTTTCCTTAAAGAATCCGGCAAGGTAGCAGAACATCGCTGTTCTGCCTGAAATAATAAACAAAGATGAAAGCAATGATAAAAAGCAAATGTAGTCATTTGGCTCGGAAGAAAAAAAATTCTACATGACTGGGTAGTAATGATTATCCACTGAGAATTCTGCAAAACCTGTTGTTTGATCATACATACCTATGGTATATGAGTAAAGCAAAAACTGTCCTACAGAATCTCTACACAAAATTCTATGAGATTGAACTTCAAACGGATTACCAAATACAGACGAGAAGAGCAGAGTTAGTAATCATAAAGAAGAAAGTTTATCAGCGAATGATATTGTTTCAATAAAGTTCGAAGAAATTGAAAAGTGGGAAAAATATCGGGACTAGAAAGCATGAGAGCTGAAGCGATTGTTTGTATTCTTGTGAACCATTAACCTGCTGAGAGTAGATTGACAAGTGTTTTACCTTGTGCAAGTGTAAAGTAGAGATATGCAAAGCAACTTCCTGGAATATAGTCACCTTTTTTATCGCCACATACTATACTAAAGACTAAACAAACAGATACACTCTTCTCATAAATTCCTGATCTTATTTCTTTGTTATTTCAGTTTTAAATAAATGTTTCTTCTTTTTTTCAGGTTTCTTGTTGGCGGTTGACCTGCAACAATGGCCAACCACATACTGACTAATATTGACAGTTACGATGCGATGGTCTGTCCAAATAACACCATGATGGCCGTTCCAGGAGCGGTCAATTGCACCAGTGTATCGATGTGTGAGAAGCAGGAACTTAACATTAACATGTACGTGCCAATGGCTATGATGCTGTCCGGTATTGTTGGAAATTTAGCTGCACTTCTCGTTCTGTTTACCCTTTCCAAAGATGTTCGCAAAACAGTCTACTACCCGCTTCTAACTGGACTTGCTTGGACTGACCTTATTGGTCAAGCAGTTACTAGCCCAATTCCATTACTTAGTTATTCCAAGAAGGTTGAACTGACCGGCACGTTGTGTATGCTTCATGGATTTTTGATGGTTTTTTTTGGATTGATAACTCCTCTTCTCATCTGTGTTCTTTCCATAGAACGGCTTCTTTCACTCAAATTTACATACTTCTACCACAGGTAAATTATTATCAAAGCCATTTTTCCATTTTAATTACTAATTCTATTTTATTTTAACTGCTAGTTTTGAATTCATTGTGTTGAATATAAAAGTTAAAAATTTACAAAAATAAAAAAATATTCATTTCTTGATGAATTATTCGTACTGAGATCCTCATTTTTGTTGCTTTTCAATAAAACTAAAAGATCCGAAAAAGGTTAACGTTTGAAATTTAATGATCGAAATAACAAAGATGAAGATGCTTGTTGAAATATGTGATCGAAGAAAAATCAGAAAAATTGACAGAAACTTAATATTTTGAGTCTTTCAACGTAAATATAACGCAAAAACGCATAATGGTTAAACAAATTAAAATTAAGGCATTTCTTGATAAAAATATTTTTATTGAACGTAAATATTAAAAATATATCCCGATGTAAGTGATGACACACACAATCACCCCCACCCATATATATATATATATGGGTGGGTGATTGTGTGTGTGTGTGTGTGTGTCATCACTACATGGGGATATATATATGTGTGTCATCATCATCATATATATATATATATATATATATATATATATATATATATATATATATATATATAATATATAATTCCATCAATAATAACACTATTTTATTTTGATTAAGTCCTTTTGAAGAATGAAACCCGATTTTTTTCTATTTTATCATTTAATTACCGAACAATAATTCAATTTCTAATTTCAAGATAACCATCTTTCAGCGATTTATTATTATTATTAAAATTCGATGGAATTTAGACAAATGAAATCTATGTGACTTGACAGCAAATCAGAGATGACATAGTGAAATAACTTTGTAAAAGAACGAATCTTTATGACAATTATAGTCATATTTTGATGAAAAATCATCATTTACTTATAAAGGTTGACATTTCTGACAAATTCCGACATTTTATGTAGTACAAACCTTTATTATGCAATCTCTAATTTATTCATTAGTAATGAAGAACATGTTTTCAGTAAACTTAATGTTAACTATAATTAATGATTCCTAAATATTTGTATACAATTTTTCTAAGAAGAATTCTGTATTTTTCTCGTCCACAGGTTAGTAACAGCACGCAAAGCCAAGCTGACCATTCTTATGTGTTGGCTAATTGTGATGATCTTTTGTAGTTTCCCGCTCATGGGTTTTGGACGCTACTCATTGCAATTTCCGTGTACCTGGTGTTTCTTGAAATTTCACCGCAAACCGAACGCATCCATTTCTGTTTACGCTGTATTATTTGGCTTCCTCAATTTGATCCTCATCGCCATAATGGTCGTCTGCAATGTGGTAGTCGCTTCGACTCTTCTACACATGCGCAGACAGCGCAAGATCAATAGTTCGCCGTCTTCGTCCATTAAAAAAATCACACCCTCGACACCTCCACCATTGGTGCTACCGCCCAAGCTTAAAATCGAAATGGAAATTAAAATGGTGTGGTTCTTGTCGTGCATCACCATCTTTTTTCTTGGCTGTTGGGTGCCATTCAATGTAAGTAGAATTATTTGTCAATTTTCAGCAACTTGACATTTTTGTAAAAATAATTGTTCTAATTTTGTTGTCATGTAAAATATAACATTAAACCAAACACTAACGCAGAAAAATGAGAGATTATTACCAAAATTTAGCAAAATCCTATTTTGTGTACGCTGACTAAGTTTTGTCACGAAAAGATTGAAACTCGTGTGACAATTTAGTCATTTTGTGTCTTTATATATATATATGATTCAAATTAGAAACGAAGTTTCAGTATAGGCAAAACTAATAATCTCATCTATATTTATACTATTATTTTCAGTCTTTGTACACACGAACTTAACTGGTTAACTGTTTTCATATAGAGAATAATATATCAGTATTCATTCATAGCAATCGCTCTAGCCTTTGTTTTCATTCTGTGCTGTGTCGCTTCAGGACGTAGGCAATCATGACTTTCCACAATATTCGTTCTTTGTAGCTCTTAGTAAATTTTGTATTTTTGTTACCTCTCCTAAACCTTTTGTTCGGCCATCCATTTACTCAAGCGCATTAGGGAGGTTATGCGTCATTTTGCTCTTGTCCCTCTTGCCTTCAATCTATCGTGTGGGTATCAGATTTTTCAAAACATCTTTCCTCATTATGTACCCTAGAATATTCAGCTGTCTCTTCCTTTTTGTTTTCAGTTTCTATAAAACTTCGTCGTTGCTCACATGTTTGGCTCCAGCATCCTTGTGTAGAACCACTTTTCTGTTGCTTCAAATCTCTTCATCTGTGAGGAGATTGTCCAGTCTTCCTTGCTATATAGGAGGACTGATATGACACATCTGTTCACTAGTCTTTTCTTTGTTTTTAACATTGCTTAGACATCTTTGGCTTTACCAATGCACTTTCTGATTCCCATGTCGCACTTTCCGTCCTCAGTTAAAACAATTCCCAGATATCTAAATTGCTGTACTTGTTTGATATCGGTATCTCCAATTTCTAATTTGCATGTTGAGCAGTCTCTTGTGCTAACAACCATGCATTCAATCTTCTTGCAAAACATGTGTAGCCCTTTCTTCTTGTTTTCCTTCACTACCTTCTGTAGTAATTCTTGTAGTTTCCTATCAACACTATGTCACCTGCATATCCTGTATTGTTAAGATTGTAACCGCCAATAATGGTATGACTTCTAATTCTTTCTAAATCGCCTCGCTTTATAGGTTGAAAAGATTTGGCGAGAAGACATAGCCTTGTTTTACAGCCTTTTTTATTTTTCTATATTTACTGAACTCATTTTCTATCCGCATGCAGGCGGTTTTCTGCCAGTATAGGTTCTAGATTATTCAAATATCTTTCTCACATACTTCAAGGTTACCTTTTAGTTCCAACAGATCTTTGTGACGTACTTTATCAAATGCATTTGCATAATCTATAAAATACAGGAACACATCCGTCTGAATTTGTATTGATCTTTCTTATATCTATCTGATCATAAATATCGCATTCCTCGTTCCTGTGTCATGAACGAAACCGCAACATGTCCTTATACATCTTGGATGTTCTTGAAACCAGCTGTCGGCTACTACCTGAACATTTGCCGTACACCATTAAACCTATTTTTCTCCGCGTTCATTACGAGTTTCTAATCCGGATTTGCCAACTATATTATCATCTCTATCACTGCCTACTTTGACATTCAGATTTCACAAGACGATTGTAATTCCTTGCGATTTGTATCAAGCTTTGGTGTTGTCTAGGCTAAAGTGAAACTTTCCGATTTCTTTTTCTCTACTTTGTGCTGTCGATGCATAATCAACACTGATGGATTTGATGAAAGCTTTTTCTTTCGGTTTCACAAGAATTCTTTCAGATAGTTATCAGTATGCCAGAATACATTTCTTCGTGTCTTGGTCTAGTGTCAGTCCTACTCCTTTTTCATTTTTCTCTCCACCATCATATATAGTCCTGTATTTGCCACTGACGAAATCTCTATTGTTTGCCCACCTATCGTTTCACATACGCCTAAAATGTTTTTATTGACCGTAGCATAAATTCCCTGTGCTTATTCATAAATATCTTCATGGTAATTGTTCTGATGACCTTTCCTCTTTGGCATCTCGACTTCATGAATTTAAGCATAGTACTAGATTGGCGGCTAGCTCTCATAATTTTACTATTAAAATTACTAGCTGTAACCATATTTATATCTATACTTATAGTTTCTTCTCTCGCTTGTGGAACTCTCTAACGGGTTCTTATTTTCCTGTCAACTACAATCTTCTATAAATTTAAATGCAATGACAATCCTCATCTTCTGTTTCTCTGAATCCTGTTCTTTTATTGACATCCGTTTATTTCACTCTCAACAACTCTTTGCATGTTAGAGGCCTTATTACCTTGCTTGGGTCGAAATGATAAAAAGTACCCAAGTATCTTAGCTATGAGTCCAACCTTGAAGTAATTGCTATTTTTGCCTGGATATCTATTAGAACATAACATTGATGATTTTTGTGCAATATTTAAATGCTTCTTAAATGTTTCTCATAGCAAATGTCAAATTGAAACTAAACGGAAACTTGATGCTAGGACTTTGGTCTAACACAATTTCCGTCCACTTATTTCATTCACTGACCTGCAGCTGGTATACAAATTCTATTAGAGCAGTGCTTAATAATCTAGTTTCACATATCAAAATCAATGTAATGAATTCTACTCGCGTTCTTGTGTTAGATAGCTTTAAGTTTAGCAAATACAGTTAAAAACTAATTCTCGTATAATCAATATATTAATCAGTGAAGCACTTGTTTCTTCAGTTCCCACCACAATGATTCAATTATCTTGAGATTAGGACTTTCTGCTCACTTAGTCCATCAGAAATTGAAAATCTTCCTTCACAAGAAACCATTTTGTTGCATGTGATGCGTGGCAAGGAGCACCGTTATATTGAAGAAAAAAAATTCCATCTTTGTAGCCTGGCAGATTGGACATTACGAAACGAATATATTTTCGCTGTTTAAGTTTCTATCAATTTTCTTCTACTATTGCTTTTGATGCAACCTCACACCATTACGTGTCCCCCACCAAAGTGTAGCGTCATTATAGTGCGTCTTGCATTTTTTCTTTGTTCCACCGGTTTTCTTACATGTTACGCACCCTCACAATTTAGCAAAGTTTCCAGGCGGCTCTGGAATTACTGCGTTCTGCCGATACAAAGAAATATCTGTAAATGCTGTTAACATTTGAATGCCCATTGAGTTATCCAAAAAGAACTCTGCCACTAATTTTCATACATAATTTTGAGGGTGAAGAATTAAAAAATGTAAATTTTCTTCGGTTCACTCCTAAGTCAATCAATAGAGATGATATTTTGCACAATGTCCCACGTTATTCTTGGTTCTCGTATTTTTCAATTCCCATGGCCTATTTCATGGCTACGAAATGCGATTATGAAGGAAGTGATGATCAAAGACAAAGAATGAATCGGGGAAATTGAAATAGAAGTAAGTTTAAATTATTTGAAATTTACTACTAATAATAAAAATAGCAATATAAGTGGAGATTTGGGTTTTATCTAGCTATTAATTTTTGTGGCCAGAAGTTATTATTCGAACTTCACGCTATGACTGGAAAATATTCAACCTAAAAAATACCTTAAAAATAACAAGATGAAAAGAAATAGTAAAAATTTTATATACCAAGCAATTTTTCTGATATTTTATTTTTGCCTGGCTCTTTTTTCTGTTATATCTTTTGTCTTTTTCTGAATCAAATACATTATTTTCAGTTCACTTCCACTTCTTATTCTTCAGTTTAAAATATGGCCAAAATTCTTTAGTATAACCAACAATTTCTCTTTTCTTAAGAATAAACTTGTTTTCAAGATTATTTGATGTAGATAGATTGTTTATCATTATAATGAGGCACTCGACGTCTTGCAGTTCCGACTTACGTAAACATCCGAATTAAGTAAAACGGCGTGTTGAAATTGCTAAGCCTCTTGACTCAATTCATGTAAGAATTTATGATTATTGTTTCGAAAAATCAATTAGTTGATTCGACAAGTTATTGATTCAAAACATTTTATTTCTTCTTCTCAGGTTAATATTCTCCAGTCTCAACTGAGTGGCAAAATTCAGCTGGACCGTGACTTGATCACCGTACGATTAGCATCAATTAATCAGATTATCGACCCCTGGCTGTATATCTTACTGCGAGGCAATATTGTTCGAAAACTGTTCAACTACATCAAGAGTTTATTTCCTTATAAGGGTAGGCGCATGCGTGAAGTTCAAAGAAAAGGCATCAAGATAAATTTTCCAAAAGAAAATCTGGATATGAAGAAAACCCCGAAAAGTACGAAAGAAGAATCACATTATAACCTTCCAGTCAGCAAGCAAGAACCAGAGGAAATTGGGCCGTGCGCCTTACAAGATCCAAGTGTCTGTTACTCGATTACCGACGACAACGTTCCAGCAAAAAAGAGTTCTAATCATAACAATAATAACAGAGAAACCGTGAAACCAGAACCAGATTTACAAAAGCAAACAACTAATTCTGCAGATAACCAGTTTTATTTTGAGGAAGTCTCTAACCAAAGGGAACTTTATTCTCCTTCGAGGGGAAAGCTATCATTGCCCGACAAACAGTCGATGTTCCATAACACAAAAAATGGCCTGAGAACTTGTTCGACGTTTCCCTCACTATCCGTTGTAGGAAATGCAATGTCAGAGACGCGAATACAATCGAAATTCTCGACGAATGACCGTTCCGTTTGAAATGAAAACAGACGAAATTTAGAGAGAAAAAATAAACATGAAAAAAGAGAAATAAACTAAACAAGTATGTAGAAGTACCAACAACATTGTAATGGAGCGAGTTGTTCGATTCTTTTACTGAAGAACAAAAGTCGACTTGCTGCAAAGGGGTACAACTCTAGCATAGAAAGAATTTCTCCTTTGAGTAGCCAGATCCTCAACTCTCTTCTGTCGACTATTTAGAGGTAAGCAAGCAACCCGAATGCTACCGAATTGAAATTTCCCCTACAAACTATGACGTGAAATTGCAAATTTACTTTATTTGTTCACGAATTAACTGAAACAAAAAATTAAGACGGAACAGTACCATCTTTTTGAAACCGCGTGGATTGAAACTACTACAAAAGCTTCTTTTTTTTTTTACTTTCTCGTAATTAGAAACGTTTTATTGAAAAGACATTTTGGTGTGAGTAAAACAAAACAAAAAACGATAAAGTTGCCGCTTCAGATGTAATGTTTTTCACTTCTGTGTGTGTGTGATTCGAAACCGTGTTTTTCTCGATCGATTTTTGAATGTCCTGTACGGTGCCTGTTGCGAGGAGCTTATAGATTAAATCGAAATTCTTCTCTCGTCTGATTCACATTGGCTGGTTTCACATCGTCAAGGTACAGTTATAAGTTTCGTCTTTACTTTCTCGGAAATGCGATAAAATCTAATAAACTGACTAAGGGCAACGATTGAAAGAAAAAAAAACATTCAAAGCTCTTTTTAATTGAAGTAGTTGATTCTCAGACACAAAGAATCTGAAGAAATTCTCTTTTAGTGAAACGATTCGGATTCCACCATAAACAACTAAGTTGAAAAGTGAAACTTTCGGAAATTAAAAATTCAGCATTGTGTACAAAATCACTGATTATCCTCCATGCCCCTATTTATATATCAGTATTCAAAAGAATGATTTTAATTCATTCTCCATTTTTACTTGACATCTGTGTTTCCTTGTCTACTTATTACTGACTTATAAACGTTAAATATTGTCTAAGAATCTCTTTCTGGATTATCATAAACAAATTTCAGTTCCCAGCGTTGAACCGAACAGAAATCATCATATACAAGCTGCAAATAAAATGACAGTATACCGACTGAGAAATCCTGAGATTAAATATCTTAATTATACCTTGAATTATTCAGATTAGTATCTTTTCCTTTGTTGTTTTCATCCCAGTGTTTCAGTCGATTCGGTCATTTTTTATGTGTGTTCTCCAATAATTTTCACTTTCTTTATAAAAGACACTGTGAGGAACCTGAATATCGAATTAAACCCAACATGGTAAATAGTCTTTACTAGAACTATATTTAATGGGAAATTCTTGAAAGTTCCGGCTTCGAATTCTATCAAAATATAAATCTGCACCCTGAATCTTTTCAAATATCTCCGTCCCTGAAAGAATTACTCTTTTCCCAAAGCCAACATACATGAGTATAAAAATATTAAAAAATTAAAAGAAAACAATTCAATTCGTAACCTGTTATTTAAAATATATCAGGCATAATTAATACAAAACTAATATAATATTAACTACATTATTTTAAAAAATACACACTTTTGTTTATTAGACATTAAATAACGTCACTTAGCATCCTCCATAGTTTACCTAGATTTTTCAATTAACCTGATGAATATTTTTGAGCATTCTTAAATTTAAAAATGTTGAAAAACTAACAACATTTTACTTCCGTTTATAAATATTTGTTGCAAAATAAAATCCTTACATTTACCTTGATAAAGTTAATCAGGACAAAACACATTGGTTAAGATAAGTTTTTCCTTTTGTCTTCATTCACACACACACACACACACACACACACACATATATATATATATATATATATATATATATATATATATATATATATATATATATGTGTGTGTGTATATATATATATATATATAGTATTTATTCAAGAATTAAAACATAAATATGTTATAACATCACTACAAAAATTTTGTTTCAACACTTCTGGTGTCTTATCAAGTGATGGTGCTGATTGCGAAATAAAGTTTTTTTCTGAAAATTCAAAACTAGATCAAACCCTCTCAATACGTTCATATATATATATATATATATATATATATATATATATATATATATATATATGTGTATAGAGAGGGGAAAGTAGGGAAGTAGAGGGAGAAAGGGAAGAAAAATGTGTGAACATAGAAATTAACACTGAATGGTAACTGTCAATTTCAAGCGATCATCAAATGACTTAAAGTGTGTAACTGAGACCACGTTGATTTCTATGCCCACGCTATATCTATAAAAATGCAATGTTCAAATGTAAATTTCCACACTGTTTATATCTCAAGCGCTATCCACGATATTGTACATTCTTCTTCCGTAAATATCGCGCATTTTAAACTATATATAATCTGTCTCGAAGATTTTCTCGTGAGCTCAGCACATTTTAACACCTTGTCGTTCCATTTGTGAAAGTGAAAGTTACTGGGCGATACCCGTGAAAAAATGTATGAACTGATATGCAAAGATGAAAACAAAGAAAGGAGGATAATCGTTTGGATAATTAAGGACAGAATGACAGACTTCTATAGAATAAAAATATTCTCTGTCGGTCAGTATTGTTTAGTATTCAGAATGAGAGGAAAAATACGAAAATAAATAATAGATTTCATGCCGTCACATTCCCATGTCTTCAGTTGTGCAGGCTGTGATAATTGGTATTACATTATAAGAAGAAAATATATTCTTGAAAAAAGGAATTAGATGAAACAAATGAAAAAAAATGCATTCATTTATCAACATATTTGACTGTTAATCTCCGAATTCAAATGTCTTGATTTGATTAATCAAAGTTTGAAATGAATTGATAAAAACAGGAAAAAATAATCATGTCTAAGTGAAAGTTAATTAAGATTTTATTAAAATATATTTTGTTTTATTTTTTTTTAGATATAAAAATGAAAACGCTTGTGAAAAGATATCAACAAGTAAAGAAGCAATCATCAGCTTTTTTGATGATTGATCGGATTTCTTCGGGATCCAACGTCTCACTTCGGAATTCCTAAATCATACAGTCCCAAATTATTTGCTGAAATATGTCTGCTAACCTATGGACAGGCTGTTGAATGATTGTTCGATTAATTCTATTCTCTTGTGTAAATTATATAAAAACTGTCAATTTTCAAATTGACAGCATTTTATGTAATTTACACACACGCACAAACACACACACACACACACACACACACACACACACACGCTGATAATGTAGACAACTTATGTTGTTAGCTCCATGTGCTTTATGATAGATGTTTTTTTGATGTATTTTCTTACACATATCATATTGTTTGTTTTTAATCTGGCCCGGAATCTACAAAATAAAGGCACCATTTTGTGTTCTAAGTAAATTAAAAAGATTGAACTTGCAGTTTATATTGTACTATTATGAATTACCAGATAGACAGATAATGAACAGGCATAAATAGATAAATAAATAAATAGATAGCAATCAAAACGACCATTAACTAGTATATGAAATCGATCCGCATTCAGCCATCTAATGTGACCTTGTGTTAGGCTAAGCTAAGGTACAAAAATTATGTATGCACAATCTTATGAATACTCATATTAGACTAGCGAAAGAAATGACTTCTTGACTCTCTCTGTCTATTGAAGCAGAAAAAGTTTACCTTCATAACTATTGAGGATATCAAAACACAATTTATATTTTCTGAAAGCTAATATTTCCACGTTTCTATACAGGTTTTTTGCAGGTGTTCAATGTGACCACCGCGGGTTACACGATACACACCCAAAAGATAATTCAGTTCTTGCCAAATGCGACCAAGTATAGCGCTGTCGATGGTTGCCAAGGCTTCAGTTATTCGCGTCTTCAAATCATCCACGTCCCTGGGAAGGGAATGTACGTACACGAGGCCTTTCACATACCCACAGTGTTAGAAGTCACATAGCGTGAAGTCTGGAGGAACATCTGACTCATGTGTCAGGCAGAATGATATTCAAAAATTAAATTAAAATGAAATTAACAGAAGAAAACCTGACACTCTTAGCTTTTAAATGATGCCAATTTAATCAGGCTACCATTTGTAGTTCATGATATAAGAGTTCTTAAAATGTGACATAGACTTTTGAAACACTCTGCATTTGGGCAGTTCTTGCGTTTCTTTTCATTAAGTCACAGAGGCGAAAATGAACTCTCTCTCTCTCTCTCTCCTTCTCCCTCTCTCTCTCTTTGTCCCAACATACAAAATAAACAATTCCTGAGAATGACGATAAATGTTTATTGATACTAATACAATTGCTGTTCATATAGATACGGGTAAACACAAAGCTTGAATTTGCAAATAAAGGAAACCATTTCATTAAGAATTAATTTTATCCACCGGCTATTTCCCTGCAGTTTGAAAAGGGTTCATTTTGGGAAATGATCTTTCGCAAACTGTCGTTAACAAAATATCAACTGAGTCGTTCTTGGAATCTCAATATTTGCACAAGAATATGAAGAACAGGCATTTATTAATATTAGTTTTATCTGGCTCAAGATTATAGAGCACCTAATCAGAACTCTACAAAATTCAGCTATTATTAGTGAAATACCTTAGCAAAATGTTGAGAGAGCTATCACTCCCCTAGTGAGAAGCGTTTAGTAAGTCTTTACATATTTTAGCCTAGTCTGGTACAAGGCCACAATAGCAAAAAGCCCCTCATAAAGTTCGAAATGATATTGCCTGACAAGGCGAGATACCTAAACGTTTCCCTGTCATAGGTGATTACTTACACATACTCTCTCACACACACATTCATATTACACAAATGCACACACACTTTCATATTTAATCCCATATATGCACGCATACACATTCATATTTACTTACACATACGCAAGCACACATTCATATCTCCTCACATCTACGCACATACATACGCATTCATATTTACTTACTCATACACATTTACTTACACATATGCACACACATGCACATTCATATTTAGAAAGAAAAGGAGAAGCAGAACAAAAATATTTTATAATTATATTATATATATATAATTATATAATATATATAATATATTATATTCATAAAATATATATAATATATATATATATAAAATAATATATATAATATATATATATAATATATATGTAATATATATATATAATATATATAATATATATATATATATATATATATATATATATATATATATATATATATATATATAAAATAATATATATAATATACTATAATTATGTTCACTAATAAAAGATATATAGACACATAAACAGATATACACACATTTATAAGCGTGCACAAATACACATTTGCAACCGACTCCCCGCTTTTGGCGTCAAATTCCTGTAAATATAAATTTTTAATTTTGTCCCTCCCTTCATCACATCTTTAAAAACAATCCCACTTCAATCTTCTGAGAAATATTGCTTGCATTTCACACTCATTTTGACGACGTGTACTTCAATTGGTTTGGCTGTGGACTTTATAATTATTTGCAATGCCCGTCGGCAAAAAAAAAAAAAAAAAATAGCTTTTAATTTCGGTCGTTATGAAATTGATCCTGTGATAAGATGTTAACGTCATCGATGACGTAAACCATATTGGCCTATCAGTAAAATCATCGAAACGAGACAAACAAGTCTCTCGTTTCTTTTGTTTCACACTTGACGAAAAGCGTCGCTCCAATGGCCACCTTTTATGTTTCATCATCATTTCTGTCATTCAATGTTTCTGCTATTAACATTTGTGTAAATAGATACCTGCGTGTAAATATTGTTTTGCCTTTAATATTAAAGACAATTTTATTGAAATTTGTTTCGTTGAATTCAATTTTTCTCACTTAACTTACATCTTACAAGAAAGGATAAAATATGTGCAACTGTAGTGGTATGGTACTATTTATGACCATTTGTATATGTTTGTTTATTAACATGACCACACGATTTATATTTAACGCAAAATACCACAAAATATGAAACACAAGAAGGAACAAAATCGGTTTTATAATAACAACATTTATATTTATTTTTGTGTAATGATGTACATGCATAGAGGTTAATATTTTGTTGGTGTTATGTCCCTTTGACTGATTTAAAGTTTTACTGATGAGATTGAAATATTTTTATCTGAGTTCACAAAAGTTGAATAAATTATAAAGCTGAGAAATGCTGAATAAACTTTTGGGCTTTAGAAGAGTATTTCAAAGAGAAAAGTTCTTGTTTGTTTGAAAATGTTTTCTATGCTTGTAAAGTAGTTTGGAAAATTCCGTACGTACGTGTATGCGTGAATATGCTTTCATGGGTGTCTGACCGCACAAAGAGAAGATGAAATTTAACCCACCGAGATTCAAAGACTTGAGACAGTTGTTTAGCATCCCGCTACCACTTTCTTATCAATGTTGAATTTTGTACAAATCTGTGCAAAAAGGGGATCAAAAGCTTACCCAGCTTCATACAGATTTTCAGGAAATATCAGCTTCTAATTGGTCAATAAACATACAAGTGGGCGTTGCAATCCGCCCACGTACAAATATTTTTTCTTCATTCGCCTGCGAAGATATAACCTTAAAGGATTTGCGTCTTGACCATGTGCGGTCAGACACCCATGAAAGCATATTCACAATTGTTTTTGTCTAGTTTTTTTTTTGCCAAATAGTAGGCATTTAAAATATTGGTCAACGGATACTGAGAAAATATTTCATGTTTATCAGAGTAGCATAACAGTTATCAGTGTAGAAAACGAACTGGGTGAAGCAAACTCGAACTATTGTGTTCACTTTTTACTAAAGAATCCAATTCCCTTTCACCTGCCCTATAGCAAAAGCGTTACAGGCATGTAAGGCAATTCATTTGGGACATAATTACGACACTATATTTGTTTAAGTATGTGGCTCGAAATGGTGCTTGGCAAACACGGTCGTTATTCCTTAGTGGATCAAGTTGGTTGTCACGCTACCTTCCACAGATTTCTTCAGGTCAATACTCCAAAAAAGCACTGTCCATGTCTCTTACTAGAATTAAATTAGCCGTCTTTTCAACAGGAGAAAGATTGTTTTTGTTTTGGTTTTGTTTTTGTTTTTTTGTATTTTGTTGTTTTTTTTGTTTGATTTTTTTTGTTTTTGTTTTTTGTAGTATTAAATAACATAACGCATATGGCCTCTATTGGGTACCTTTACTGCCCCACTATCTCAAGGAAATTTTACCGACAACCTGTCAGTGACGTACAGTGAGCTGATAGACTCCCAAATCCTAGCAGGGGCAGCCCCATATCCTATGTGGCGAAAATTTTTGCTGTAGCATTTTTGTGGAAGTTACTTCTCGATAATTCATCAGCTCACAAGTTACTGAAAAGACAATGTCTTATTCTTCTTTTCCCTAGCAAATATATCGTCTGTTAGAAATTCACAAAGTGGGTGAATTTTTTGTGAATTTAAAATATGCATTTAAAAATTTATTGCAAAGAAATCAACTAATTATTATTATTATTATTATTACTAGTAGTAGTAGTATAATATATGAATTAATTGATGCAGTCCGTGGCGTCCGGCATCATAGTGAGTGAGTCTTGTGCAGGCAGACGGATGGTGGCTAATTCGTCATTTGATGTTGAATATGGAAACAATTGCATTTTTTGGTAGCGCACTTTGACCAAATAACCCTATCAAGAGACTACAATACTTGAAGAGGAGCCAAAAATAGTAGCCGTGTCTCAGTCGGTCTCATGTCTGAACTTTCATGGGAAATATGCTGTAAGTAAATACATTAACGATGTAACCAAACGTGAATACACGTTCCCCAAAGTCTATATTCGAGTGTCCAAAGAGATTTGGAAGACCTCAGTCACCCTTGATATCACATGCAAAGTAACTGACGAACTTTGAAGACTCAGTTCAGTTTACACTTTAAACCAAAAGGGAAAGGGGTCCCCCACGTAGGAATGTCATCGTCGTCGTCGTCAGCTACAAAAACACAGAAATGCGAGTGAACTTCCAACT
This sequence comes from Acanthosepion pharaonis, assembly GCA_903632075.3. NCBI lineage: Eukaryota > Metazoa > Mollusca > Cephalopoda > Sepiida > Sepiidae > Acanthosepion > Acanthosepion pharaonis. Next base: position 939,694 of record CAHIKZ030005526.1, on the reverse strand, counting down.
TTATTATTTCGGCTTTTCGCAACCTATTTCAGATGACGTTAACAGCTTATCACATGATTTCCATTTTTTATCACCATTTTAGCTACATTCCTTCTCAGACGGAAAAAAAGGCAAAAAAATAGATGGGAAGAGATTTTTAGATGTTTCTTCGTTTTACCTCTTGTTCCGTTGTACTTAGAAAATTAATAATGTAATAAATGTAAAATAAATCATTTTATTTATTCTGGCCAGGTTACAATATTCAAAAATCAGAAGATATCCAACTGTTAGAAGTTTTAAATTAAAAAGTTATCTCTCTTGGATTTAAAAAAAAAAAAAAAAAAAACATGAGTTATCTACCTTTATTCAATGGAATATGTACTGTGCACAAGTTTGCCAATACAAATAAATAAAATATTTTCTTCGACAATCATTAAAAATAAAAAAATAAAAATAAAAAACTATCCTCCTCTCTCTCTCTCTCTCTCTCTCTCTCTCTCTCTCTCTCTCTCTCTCTCTTTAAGTGAAATTTCCCTTCAATACGTAAGCTACACAAAGCTTTTTAAATATCTCTAAAAAACAGTGCATTACCTTGGGAAAATGGTTTCCTCTTGCCATTTTCACGGTTTTGAATTAAGATTTGTCTTCTCTGGGAGCAAGAAGAAATGAATTGATACTTTTTTTCCTAGAGGAATGGTTCAGAATGAACCCAAACTATCTCAGCTGGAATTTGAACTCGTTAACTACATTTCTCGTGATGTTAACCGCTATCACCAAGGAGGTAGAATTCTCTTTCCTCTGCCTCAATAAAGGGATCATTTCTGAGCGTATAGTAGACAGAAAAATTCTAAACCGTACAAAATATACTCAATAACTCTCTGAAAGGACCAACTAAAATCTCAAAAAGGGTTGTGATAGCTTTCTTAGGTAAATGTTCGGCTTCCACTGAGATTTGATGCTAAGTCCTGATAAGATACAACTTCGCGAAGTTATTTTGTCCTAAAGATGTGCGACGTCTTGAATATGCTGTACATTATATCGATTGGTTCTAGTTATCGACTTTACCGCACGATAGTCTCCATAATTCCTGCATGCGCCCCAAATTTTAAGGATATCATCCAGAGGAAAAGACCAAGATGAATGATTCCCAACTCCAACACTAGGTAAAATTCTTCTCATGACGTCTGAATTTAATTTAAATAATGTACACTGACACGCCCAGTCGCTAACGGCTACAAGTCTAGTTCTCCTGTAACTTACGGAAGGCATATGATGACTTGAATGAGCGAGTTTTTGTGCAATATTTCCTATTCAAATAGGAACTGAGGCCCATTCTCGGTCGATTTTCTTCAGTTAATGTACCTAAAGCACTGTTGTCCTTGTACAAGGTAACCAAAAAAGTTCTGTCTGTTTTTAAAGGAAAAAAAGAAAACACTTCACAGTATGTGTAACTTATATTTAGTCTTCGAAGAAATCGCCATCGACATCCAGCACCTTCTGCCAACGTGTCTCCAGCTGTTCAATGCCCTTGTGGTAGAACTCTGAGGGGGGGGATTGACGCAAAGAAGTCCGTGAGGGCTTTGCGCAAGTCTGCTTCATTGGTGAAGGATTTCCCACGAAGATGATTATCCAGGGAGTGGAAGAGGTGGTAATCAGATGGCGCAAGGTCAGGTGAATAAGGTGGATGGCACAAGGTCTCCCAACAAGTTGCTGTATGGTATCCCTGACAACTAGCGCGGCATGCGGCCTGGCGTTGTCATGGAGGAAAAGCACACCTTTGCGACTCACCAGTGCAGGCTCCTTCTGGCGCAATGCCTGTTGCACACGTTTCAATTGCTGCGAGTATAGGTCTCCAGTGACGGTTTGGCCCGTTGGTAGCAGTCCATAATGAACCACTTGACGACCTGTCCATGAGACACAAAGCATAGGTGCATGGGTGCATAGGCGGTCTTGCGGTGTGAGGGACAGCATCCTGAGCAGACAACCAATGTCTGGAACGCTTGGGAGTTTCGTACAGAACCCACTTTTCATCATTGGTAAGCACTCGATTGAATAAGGATGCGGTACGGTGGCGAGAAAGCAGCGATACGCAGGCTGGCACTCGTTGTCTCTTGTGGACCTCCAACAGCTTTTGCGGAACCCACTTGCTCAGTTTGTACGTCTTACCTAGGCGGTGCAGGTGAAGTCTGTTTCATCGGAAACATTGAACTGTCTTGCAAGTTCACCACACGTTAGATTACTGTCTTCTTCAATGGCTGCCTTCAGGACTCTGTCATTCAAGACCTGTGGTCGTCCACTGCGAGGCTCATCATGGAGAGACAACTCTCCCGATTTGAATTTTCGAAACCAATGCCTTGCAGTACGTTTATCCACAGCACTATCCCCAAACGGCGACTTGATGCAGCTACTGATAAGCCCACTTTGAAGTCGTAAAGCAAACAGCCCCGAACAAGATCTCTAGACACTTCCATCCTTCTCACAGCTGTCCGGCTTATAACTGATGGCCGGGCACGGTGCGCATGTTTTTTATAACGTCTGATGTTCCTACTTCCGGCTGTCCGAATTTGAAAACAATTGCTACACGCATTTCGTATATATATTTCAATTTAATTCAATGACTCATAAAAAACGGACAGAACTTTTTTGGTTACCTTGTAATATACGCTACCTACCGACATCAAAACAGAAGAAGGAAAATTAGAAATTTCTTTGTGGGAATGGTGTATTCCAGGGTAGATAACCCACGCTGATCTTCCAAATGGTCCATAAATATGTGGTCATCACATATACATTATTCGTATTTACATTATAAAGATGAGATCTTATATATATATATATATATATATATATATATATGATGGAGCCTTTTACATATGAGTGTTCAATACTTCAACGCCTAAAACGAACTGAACAGACTACTCGTACATATGATTTGATTATAACGGTGAAGACTTCTGCAAAACCATCCATACTCATCAGAGAAAAAATCATAACAGAAAGCTGATGCATATAGATTTCTACAAGGCCGACAAGTTTTGAAGTTGTTCTTACCAAATAGGCCTTATCTTCTCTACTTTTTAACCAATATATATATATATATATATATATATATATATATATATATATATATAATATCGCACATATAGTGCTGGTGTTTAAAAAAGTGCTCAATGTAATATAACAGAGCTATTAAGTAAATATGAATAAATATACATATCCCACACCGCTAGCATGACTCGGTGTTTCATGCACGATGAAATCTTCAGGTGCTGAATATGAAGTGATCGTTACAAAATTTGAATTATAATATCTCAATGTTAGCATAGTTATATATTCTGCTGAGATTACAGTTGTTTTTAATTTTCAAATTATATTTGGCAATTAAAATAAGTGAGATTTATATATGTATGCAAAAAAAAAGAAAATTAAAAAATTATATTTTTGAGTGGTGAATATTCATATTTCAATTTTTTAAAATCTTTTTTAATTAAAGTGAGATTGCTTATTCTTATTTAAACAAAAACAAATTTATATTCAAAATAAATAAATAGTGATTTACATTTAAAATAAACCGTAATTTATATTAAAAACTAAATTTAATCTGGATCAACGTATTTAAGCAGATATTTATTTTTATGCCTACACATAACCATCAATTCATTTCTTTTGATTAATAAGCTAGTGTTACTTAAATGTATATATGTAGGCATAAAAATAAATATCTACTTAAATATGTTGATCCAAATTTATTTTAATTTTTAATGTAAATTAGGGTTTATTTTTCATGTAAATCACTATATATTTTAAATATAAATTTACGTTTTTGTTTAAATAAGAACATTAATCACACTTTAATTAAAAACGTTTTTAAAAAATTATAAAAAAATTAAAATATGAATATTCATCACTCAAAAATATAATCTGTTTTTACATACCTTCATAAATCGCGCTTATTTTAATTGCCAATTATAATCTAAACATTTTAAAATTAAAAAAACTGTAATCCCAGCAGAATATATAACTACGCCAACATTAAGATAACTAGATATATTATAATTCAAATTGTGTAACGGTCAATTCATATTCAGCACCTGAAGATTGCATCAAGCATGAGACTTTGAATTTAGTGGTTAGAAATATGTATATTTATTCATATATATATATGTGTGTGTGTGTGTGTGTGTGTGTGTGTGTGTGTGTCTGTACGTGCTTGCGTTAGACGAGAAAGAGACAGAGAATGATTTTTACCAAACACAGACATTCATATAAAATGTGAGTTGAGAAGATTATGTTTAACGAATCTTTCAAGTTTGTCTATAAAGTTATAATTTGAAATTCTTGCTTACATCTAGACTCGAACTCTAAACTCTAGTATCGATAGGATATATGTAATTATTTCAGGTCGGAAGCAGGGGCTACACTAATCTTGAGCTTGGGTAAAGGAATTTTATATTTTTTACATTTTTTTGTCATTGAACCTTTTAATCTGATAATTGATCATTATTATTAGATTTATTTTTCAAGTCACAGCGATATTGAGTAAGTAAACATTTTATATTCAGCTTTTCACTTTATGAGATCTATGTTTAGTCAGTATGCTGTCCGCTATTAACAGGGAGGGTGTATCCCCCGCAGAGTTGAGGTTGTTCTTCCACACAAGCAAACTTGTGACAGATGAAAATACTATAATTTTTTTAAAAAAGTAAACGTATAAATAAATACATATAATTTTTTTAAAAAAAATAAACATATAAATTAGAATTTCAACACAAAATAAAATTAGCGGCAAATGAAAATGTTTTAATTGAACATGATGTTTGTAGTTGACGATTTAATACTGATCAATCGCTAACAAATTAAACCATTCGATTTGTTTGAGTTAAAGATTATCGATCGCAATGAAAAACTTTTGTAAATAGATAAAGTCCTTTTGTAGAAAGAGGAAAATTCACGTGGAATATGCAGAAAATGTTTTAATGTCTACAAACGACATTGTTGTTTCTTCAGATAGTGAGAGATGATTTGCTTTTATTGGAATATTTTGTGTACGAAACTATGGAAACATTTATTATCTGGTTGACTTAATGAAAACAAAATGATTTTGATTTTATTATTTACAGTTTAGTAATATTCAAAGAATGCTGATCAGCAAACTTCATAGAATGGAATCCAAGTGAATTCTAACATATCCAATTTGATTTGCTTCCACCTTGAAATATGCACATATTCAATTCACTTTTGTCACTCTTGCAAATTGTTAAAAAAAAAAAAAAAACAAGATTTCCGAGTTACAACTTTTTCAAATAGTTTTTCTGATTTAATCTCTCCAAAACCTGCTGATTTTTCCCAGACGTGAATATTCTTTGTATTAATTGTTAGTCAATCATTGATCTATAACTATAGATTTCATCAAGGAATATGAACCGTATATACTCGTGTATAAGTAGAGTGTGACCCTTGAATTATATGGCATGAAAAAATTTATCAGTGTATAGTGTGACCGAATATACATGATTTTTAACCTCATCAAAAAAATTATCTGTGTATAGTGCGTCCGCCTATTTTTGCGTCAAAAACTGATCATAAAACCCCGCACAGTACAGAAGTATATACGGTAATCTTTTCAATGACTTGTCTACCGTGGTAGATTGATATTAAGGTGTACCATGCTCACAAGCTTAGGTCCTTTATAATACCTTGAAGGAAAGTTAGCTTGCGTTGCATTTTTTATTTGTCATCCAAGTTCCATAAGACAAGGAATCGAGTCTCCTCACTTTCTGGGAAAAGCCGCCATTTCTTCTTCAAGTAATGACTCATAATACTGAGATACTTATGGCAAAATCTTCAAGATAGACGCAATATATTTCTCTCTCTTTACGACAACAAATCAGAGATAGTATACGCGGCCTTCTGTTACAGAAACCTGTTGCCAATCAAAGCGTTTTCCTTTACATGTGTGTTGACAGATAACAATTTTCGTCCGAGTTGCGGTTTGCATCCTCGCATTTTTTAATATTGTTCACCTGATCAATCTGATTTGTTATATTTACTGCAGAAATATTTGATTTTTCTTTCAACGAATTCTCCTTGCTGCTTGTGTTGTAGCTACTTGACGTTTTCAGACTTTGGAAGAATTGCGAATTGTTCGTCCCATGCCTAATAAAACTGAAAAATAAAGAAGATGGAGCATTAAAGAAGGAATTAAAAAGCTACGTGTCACGTTCAAATTTAACATTTTAAGGCACAAAACTCAAAAGGTTTTTTAAATCGTCAATCTACCTTTTTTAATCAAACATCAACACTTAATCTTTTGTGAAAATTCTTGATTAAGTAAACATCAAGAGAAACAGTTTTGTTTGTATATTGTAGTGTTTACTACTATATTCTGCAATTCACATCTAGCAACATTTAAAGAGTCTAACTTGCTAAGTATATAATCGACAGCATCCAACGTTCTTTTCGTCTGTTTCCAAAAATTTTCTAGAAAAGATCATACTATGATGAAAAAAGGCCCCAAACATGATAAAAACAAAATTTTACCGTCAAAATCTTTTTGTTATTAAGAGGAAAGACCAAAATACTTTTCATTATTTTATTAAATTTTTTAATCCTTTCTACACGTTCGAAATTTTAGTTAAAAATCTTGTTTTTCTTACGTCATTTATTTTAGGGTCTTTTTTGACGTTAAGAATGCATTATTTTCAGCTAAATGTCTGTCTCCTTCAAATTATATTTTTAAAAAAATTTTCAAGTATAAAAATATATAGATCTACAAAGAAATGATAAGTCTTTCTACAAACGTTGCTTATCGTGTAATGAAAAAATGGCAATACTGTTAACGTACGCTTTAAAACGAATGAAACGCCGCCAGCGTAAAGGAATGCAACTAAAAAAAATACTTAATATAATGGTGATCTTGTTTATCTTGTTTATCGTGGACTTTTCCGTTAGTAAATTTATTGTAAAAAATTTGAAGAAAGTAACTATATTTTTTTTTTTTATTTTATTTTATTTTATTTTATTTATTTTTTTTTTTGCTATCCTCTGCCAACCACAATGATGGAGAAAGCATTACCTCGAACCATCGCCAGTGAGACTCGCTGCAAGAGTCACTCCGTTTCGCGAGGCTCGTCCCTTAATCGAGACGCCATCGCGCCAATACTCCGAAAGAATGCCATCGAATGAGGTCCAATAACCCCAAAAGTCTCCACTGCCACAGAAGTAAAAAAAAAAAAAAAAATCAATCAGCAAGAAAAGAATATTTAATTATTTTTTATCTCTGCCTTCCGGGCGACGGACTCCGGCTCAACAGTGGACCTGATCAAATTACCGGCCGAAAATGTATCCGCACAGGTCGCATCCCAAATAAACGACTTCCCCATTTTAAAAGGGAAAATGGTAATGCCATCCGGCCGCTTTCTATCACCACGGTCGAGGCCTACGGGTTCGATCTGGGAACGGAATCCAGCTGTATCCAAACCTCTTTTGATGATGTCGTTTATTTCTGCATGCCGTGGAAAGCGGCCGGCACTACAACGACAGGAGAGAGGATGCAAACCAAACTCATCGATGGAAGCTCCACATCTGCATCTGTGACGCTCACATAATTTGAGTCCAAGACGGATCGCGACTCCGACCCGAGTGCACTCAACATCTAGAAGGGTACCGGTAGATGAAGACGGCACTGCGTTGAGCCAGGCGCCACTACTCGGTTGTGAAGCAGATAGTAGACAGGCGAGGTGATACTGATCCAGAGAGTGCCTCAAATTAGTAAAATTGGCCTCGCATTTTATTTTATCCCAGCTTTTTTGTTTTGATATGTCTAGTGGAATAAAAAGTAATTCTTGGACCCAGACGCTGCAAGCTTGTTCGAAAGAACTACCCGAGAAACAGTGAGACGATCCACCGAATATCTCATCAATTAATTCGCGACTGGACGAAAGTGAAGAAAGATATGCTGGAAGGGCCAAATCGAAGTTGCTAATCGAAGTTGATCATTTTGGAAATACTTGAAACTATCAAATTTTCAGGATTTATTCAAAAATTGAATTAAATTATTTTTTTATTTTTTTCTTAGTAATTTATTTTTATATTGCTTAACGACATTTATTTAATTTTATGAAATTTCAAGAAATTAAAATTTCAGTCTCTTCATATTTATATTAGTTAAAAGCAGAACTTGGAGAATTTAAATAATCAGTTTGTTTTTGTCAAACAAAAAATCTGCTCTTAATTGTAAAATGAAAAAAAACTATGACATTATTTAATTAGAAAAGATTTTAATTGCCTTTATACGTTATAAAAGCTATTTTAATAAAATAACTCCTCCCAGTTTATTTAAATTAGTTTTTGAAATACAGCAAAATATTTTGATTATTAGAAATATTAATTTAGATTGAAATTAAAACTAAAATAAAAGCTTCAGAAACGATTTTTCATTTTAAAAATTCACTTGGGTATCGCGTTTTTGTGGAGTTCCCTACGTGCAAGAATAATATAAAAAAAAACTATAACCAACATAAAAGTGTTCTGTCAGTCTATCCTTCCAAATTTTATACACTGACTACTCTTTCTGCAATTTAAAAAAAAAGAAATATAATCTTAAAATAAATAGGCTTCTTACATTTGAGAAAAGTAGAGCTTCAAAGTTAAATTTGCAATATCCGAACAAAGTTATGAAACAGTATTCGAAACAAATATCTCTATTAACATCAAGTTCATTTGCTTCTGGAAAATGTTTGGAAAGGAAAAGTCGTGGAGGCCAGTTTATAAAATTATTGTAATCTAAACATGTAATTCCATTCAATTGTAGTAATTAAAGTAAGCCACGTTTAAATATGTTCTTGTAGTTTCCATGACAAACAAAAAGTATTTCAAAAGAAATGAAGATCAAGGGCAATAATTGTAATATTATTTCAACAGCAGCAACGAAGTTATTGCCCTTGGTATATGACACTTTCGACATATTTCGTCATCTAGATTCTGTATTTCCTACATATATAAAGTGAAAGTGTGACCTAGGAATCAACACTGTATGGTCACTGGGTAAGCGATAACGGTTGTTTGAAATTATTCTAGAGGTTATTGAGTAGAAATAATTGTATATCCGAATGTTGTTATTTGTAGCTATTTTATAGCTAACCTTAACCCTAACCTCCATCGCATTTACAATTATTATTAGCGATAGTAGTATCAGTAGTAATAGTCGCACCAGTAGTGATAGTCTGTTTCATACTTGAATGCAATCTTTATTCGGATAATTTTCAGGTAACCTACGGTTAAATGATTGTGAGATCTGATTGTTTATTGTTATTTAAAAGTTAACAATTTATAAAATGCAACAGCTATAAAACTACCGATTTCTGGCTCATAATCATTTCTATTCCATAACCATTATACTAATTTAAAATAACCGTTCCTGCCTACTCAGTAGCTATTAAATAACACAGTAAACCAGAAATAATTGACTAATGACTAGCATATATAAAAACTCGAGCTACTCTGTAGCTCACATGGCCTGAAGATTGCGTTCAAGTATGGCAGTCAACATTGAGTGTTAACATCAGTGTCCACTTTTATATTTACACACGCACTATCTCGGATATTGAGCATTGAATATTCTTTGTTAATTATAGGGGCGTGTTATCCATCGATAAGTGGAGTGATTCTCAAACGAGAGGCGCTTGGTTTTTAGAGGTGGAGTTTCAGTCATACATGTAAGTCATAAGTATAATGGTGAAAAGATTACGAAATGTGTCTGTAGGAATGACTGCTATAGGATAAGGCAACTGTAGTAGGGCTCCTCGTGTGAACCGAACTCACTACACTAACGAATTGACTATATAGATGACCTTGTTAGCATCGCTCTCTTGTCAAGGAGTTGATATCATCAGCCTTTAATATGGAGTATGAACAAGAAAAATACATTAGAAGAAAATCATCAATAAATAAAATGGAATTGGTGGGGAAATTTCACAAATTAAACTAGTGTGAAATAAAAAGTAAAAAACGGTTTTAAGCAAAAGCTTCAAAAAGTCTTAATAGAAGAAATGTTTTCGGAGAGAAGACAAGCAGCAGAGAGGAGAGAAAGCAACAGACATTAAATGGCGAAGAGAAGAAAAGCGTGTTGTTATTAAAGAAATATTGATATAGATGATGACTGTATGAAGGATCACCAAATTATTGTCTGATTTTCTCATAATGCCATAATCTCTCTTCACATCGTAAGTGATCTTGACTCTCCACAGATTCCTTTTCTTTATTACATGTGAACTGCTATGCATTCTTATGAAAGATAATGGAGTGGTTTGTTACTGCCTTCTCCCCGATTGGACATTCAGAGTTTCCCTTCTGTTAGACTGACTGCCACCAAGGCTTATGAGTCAAGTCTACTTTACTGTTTAACCCATAGCTGAGGAAGAGAATAGACAGATTCATGCCTTTTCCAAGTGAATTTAAGAGAAAGTGAATGCAACAAGCTAACCTGGAGTTTGAACTCTGCTCTCCGATTCCATTTCTACGAGGATATCTATTACATGTTTCTAGCGTGGCATTTTATTTGTTATTGTTACATTTTCATGTTTGCCAGCTTTAATGGAAGCAAATTCTTCAGCTTCATCGGCTAGTAGTCTGTAATGGTTTTGTGTTTTTTATCGAAATGTCAACTGGAGGGAGAATCTGGGCTTAAAGAAGAAATAAAAGTTTTTCATTTTGTTAATCAAGGGACCTCGTAGAAGTGCAAAATGGAATCTTCATTCCTCCGTTTTCCACTGACGCCAGCTGACTTCTTAGAAACTTTTTCTATGACATCTCAAAGAACTGTTAGAACTACTAGCTATCCTTAATATATTTGAGAAGTATATTAGACTAATCCAAAACCTATACAGGCAGAAAACGGCCTGCATACGGATAAAAAAAAATGAATTCAGTAAATATACAAAATAGAAAAGAGTGTAAGACAAGGGTGTGTCTTCTTCTACAGTAAGACGATTTTGAGAGGGATTCATTATTGGTGGCCAAAATCTTAACAACATAAGATATGCAGGTAACACAGTGTTGATAGAAAACATGGGAAGGGAACTAAAAGAATCCCTACAGAAATTAATGAAAGAAAGCGAGAATGCATGGTTGAAAAAGCGACAGCCCAGCGTGCAAATTGGAGCTACCAAAATAAATCAAGAACAACAATTTAAATATCTGGGAAGTATTTTAACAGAGGACGGAAAGTGTGACACTGAAATCCGGAGGCGCATTGGGTTGGGGAAAATGCCTTCCAAAATCTAAGCAAAGTATTAAGAAACGGGAAATTTTCATTAGAAACAAAGAGAAGAGGTACTGAGGTGTTATGTAATATTAGTCCTATATGGCAGTGAATGCAGCACAATCTCATAGATGAAGAATAGATTTGAAGCCACAGAAATATGGTTCTGCAGAAGGATACTGAGAATACCATGGACTGAACATTTGTTTCCTCTGTCCCTCTTGGTTTCAATCTATCATGTAAGTATCAAATTTTCCAAGCCCTCTTTCCTCATGATGTGCCCTCAAAATTTCAACTGTCTCTTTCTGATGCTATGTGTAAGTATCCTTATTGTTTCCATTTTCTCTAAAACTTCGGCGCTGCTGACGTGTTAAGTACTCTTTGTTTCTAACGAAATTTCCCTGTTTCTTGAACACATTAACGAAAAACACTGCAATCTTTATAGATTTGCCAGATGTGCCACATGATGTTGCTATGACAACAAGGTAAATGCTCTCATATAATGAATCTATAATACCGCGCAAGGATTTTGAGAGAAAGGTTTTCACAATTTTATCCACTCGCTTTCCATTCTTCAAAATTGGGTGAGCTGGATATAACATGTCGATGACATAAAAACGTGAAATTGATACAGCTAAGCAGTTTAGAAGCTAAAAAAATCGTTAAAACTCTTCTGATTTTTATTTTGTCATTACAGTACAAAGCTCACCCGCAAATAGTGCTTTCATGAAAAGGGATTTAATGTCCATGCCTTTTAAGAACATTACTTTGAGTATCAGAATTGATACAAGGAAAAGAATTGTTTTGTTGTTTTCTCTTTAACTCTTTGAAGCAATTTAAAAATAGACATTTGTTGAACTAAACCAACTTGGGCACATGGTTAAATTCATGCACATTCACAGATGCTTTAAAAAAAAACACATGCTGGCTATGATTCTATTTAGATGCATAAATACAAGTTAAAATGCAGCTACAATTCCATGCGATTACTACTGAATACAGATGATTATATTGCAAACTACTCTCATGACTATTAGTCATGCTTAAAAGAAATTCGAACCTAACCCTGCGTTGACTTCAACTCTTGCTTGTTTATTGCTTTTTCTGTCACACAATAGGGTCCGGTTAACAACTTCGTCACCTTTGAATTGAAATAACTGTCAAGAGAATATATTTAACATTAATCGCTCTTTTCCGAATTAATGCTGATTCACAAATGTTGTTTTAAATCTACTCTTTCCGTAAACAGCCAAAATCTCTACCGCTGAATTTCTTTCAAAATTTCAATATCCTTTTTCGAATTAACGTTGGTTCCGAATAAGAGGTTTAAATTCTCTTCCAATGTTTGCTCATTGATCCTTATTTAAATAATCATTGAGAACAGATTTGAATGACATTTGCTTAAAAACTGTACTGGCTCTTTGGCGTTTTGTTTTTTTGTGGTTTATTTTATTTGTTTGTTGTTCGTGTTAAAAGATGAATTTAAATTGACGCTGTGTATTCCTCTTTAAAAACTTATCTAACAAAATCGCTCTACATTAGCAAGGCGGATCCTTATACTTAAATGTGAGTTTTGTAGCCGAGCGAAATTTATCTACTTTTGAAAATGGAAGCGAATGTTTATAAACTGGTATGTTGTTCTTTCTGCTATTAAATGAAATTAGTCTGGTAAGAGAAATAACTAAGGATTATCAAATCTGAAGTCCGAGATGCCTGCTCCCAGGTTTTCATTGAATTGATGTTTGATGTGAGCGTTATTCTTTGTAGTAAGCAGTATTCAGTAATTTGTCAAATGAGAGTACCCCGAATCAAAAGGCCAGCTTCGTTCGAGTTTTTCAGGGGTCTGTCTAGTGTTTTTAATTTAGGTCAATGGTTTGGATAAACATGCACATTATCAGCTTTATGTGCTTCTCTCTCTCTCTCTCTCTCTCTCTCTCTCTCTTCTCTCATATATATATATATATATATATATATATATATATATATATATATAAACGTGTATCAACACTGCATGATAACTATCAGTTTCACACCTTAAACAATTATCCCATCCCTGACATTTATTCTTTGGGAAAAATACAAAAACATATGGCACATGTCCTAAAAATGGGAGGAAGAGCAGGCTGATTAGGCTATTACTTAATTTAGCTACCTACTGCCTCGTTCGCTCGAAGATTCATATTTAAACATTTCAATCCTACTACACACACTATAATTCCACAATGTTTCTACTCGTCCCACATGCAAAATATTTGTAGGGGAGAATAATACCACATATATGCGATTATTATTTTTTTTTTATCATAGCCCTAACTACAAGGGTTTGCTTCGTTTTGATAAGCAAGGTGACAAGCTCCGTCCTAACTTTGGCTATTTGGCCACCATCTTCTGATTTTACATCCCTATCTAACTCAGATTCACATGTGGATTATGCCGCTGATCTGTGTTGAGCCAACGACTGAAGTCAACAGCAAGCGACTTGGAATTAATGCGACCCGGCCACATATCCCAATCACTTCCTCTGTCAATTCCCGCTGTAGAGTTAGTAAAAACTTGTTCAAGATATGATGACTTTTCAGTATTCAGTCGAGTAGACTTAGACTTATACTATGAAAACTTGGACAGACCAAGAAACCAACTTAGACTTGCTTAACTAAAACTTAACTCATCCAATCTCCCCCTCAATTAGACTATATTGCATCACCAGGAAGTTCTCTTCTAAACTTATCGGTAAGAGGAAACCTGTCCATAAATCCGAAATAGATTCATATCCGGGTTTGGGTACACAATCTATCCCTCCACCTATATCGGGATAAAGGATGACACTCTAATCACCTACTAAAAACTACCACCTACCCACCACGGACAGATCAACGAAAGAAGTCATTGAGCAACCCCAAATCTCAACGAAGCAAAATGCCCCATCCTTGGTGGTAACATCAAGAATGTAAAGTTAGCCCCCAATCTACAAATAAATAACGCTAGTCCCTTTCAAATAACAGTTTTACAAGCCAACAAACACTTCTCGAGTGGCTATCAATGAGTTAATGAAAAACCTCTTCGACGAGATATCTTCAAGGTCGCTTACAATAAAATTGGTCTCTTGAACACAACATATAACCACTTCGAGGTGCAGAAGATAGCAAACACATCTTGTCATGTGATATTCCTAACTAGATTGCTATATTTAATCGAATCAAAGTTAAACTTTTGAATAGGAGACAGCTGCAGTAAATTTGGCTCATTTTAGAAAAAAATGCGATAGGAGATAAAACAACCAATCAGCACACAATATAGATCAAACAGTGTCGAATTGTAACACCTAACCTCGTAAAATGCAATTCGGATACAACATTCAATTTCCGGCTTTTTGTGCATCAGCTCTTGATGGCGCCAGGTATTTAAGAACACAGCTTTAATAGGGCCTAATTTGAAAACGATATAACGCACTTTTTACGCACTTTGTGCTAAATTTTAACATTCGCTTTTCATTTTCAAATGTATCGAGAGCATTAACACGTGTTTGTGGCACTGGCGATTTCAAGATAGCGACCTCTTTTAAAAGTGTCTAGGTGAGCAGAGGGAATGTGATATGGCTCTGTGTGGAGATCTCAAATGTAACCATGGTGTTCACGTCCTCTTCAATGACTCAGGGTCATGAGCAATAAGCCCATCTCATTCCACCTAGCTTTTTTTCTCACAAGACCTAAGGTTAACGCCATTGTCTACATTGAGGTGCTAAACATCGTGTCAACCTCTTGATCAAAGAGTTGGTCGTATGTGCACAATCCCACAGACATAGCACACGTGATTCAGGAGGGGTTGGCCAACAATTATCACGATCATTTCACCTCAGCATGTAACCTGGTGCCTTTCAGTTTTCATATCTACTATGAAGAAATAAATCAAAAGGTCGATAAAATTTTAATAAAAAGAAAAAATAACATTCATTATACACAACAGATATTTTCAATATAATCACTTTCACTGCCAATGCACGTAATACAGCAATAACTATAAATCACATATAATAGAATACCCTACAATGAAATTTTCAAATCAAGATGCAACTAATAAGTATCAGGTTGCGGACTTATAAATCTAACTTTATAAATCATCAGGCATTCACTAAAGCGGTGATTTTAAATTTCCCCGAGTACTCCACTGCTTTAGCTTTATAGCAGACTAAACTAAGACTTAGGAGCATTGAATTCATGAAATTCAAAAAAGGATAAACGCATTTCTTTAGGCTCAATAAGATTTTTGTCTGGCTTGTATACACTTTCAACAATTCAGAATCGTGAAATTGATTTTTGTTTTACAGCTACATAATGGAATCTATGTGAAAGCACAGTACACATGGCGGGATGCTCAAAGTTTAATGGCGATGTTTTGGATCCAGAATGGTGTGACATGGCTGAGTAAAAGTTTACAATAGTGAAGTAGTCAATGAAACTAGAATTCACCAGCAATAGACTGTCACTACTCAACAGAAAACTTTTTACTTGGATGTAATTCAAAATACTTACGTGTGTTTTAATTTAAATAATTTTTTCAGTTGTTGTCTGAATTTGCGATCATTTGTGATGTAAATGCAAATATTGAGAGAGACTCCAAAGTATTGAAACAAATAGCAGACTGCCTTAGCCAAATCCTTTTCTTTGTCATACCCTTTAACAAATGAGTCGGCGATCATCTGGGCACAAATTGGCAGCGTTGTGAAAAGGAAAAGCCAAGTCATCTTCATAATTAATTTGGTGTTTTGTCTTCGAGGTTGAGATGTTCGTTGACCTTCTGTTAAACTCCGACGAATCTCCCGAACTCCGCGCATATTTTTGAGGAAATATAAATTTCCGACGAACATGATTAGAAAAGGAATGAGACAAAGCATTGCTAAATCGATGAAGACAAAGTAGTGTTCTTCGAATTCCAAAATTTCTTCTGTTAAGGAATCACAAGTACCGTTCTTAATTCCGTTGGTGAAAAAATAATGACAGTCAATTAAGGAGAGGAAAATAAATAAAATGCTCAGTTGTATCCACGATACTTTCACTGTCCATATGTTCTTGAAACGTAAAGGATTATTTACAACTAAGCATCGTTGAACAGTCAATGAGACGAGAACCCATGACGAATATTGCATACTTACATAAATGACAAATAGATAAATCTTGCAACCAGCGTTGGTGATTCCACGAATGTCATAGTCGAATAGATAGAGTATCCAATAGCGAGAAAGTCCTGTACAGAGAATAGTCATGTCGCTAATGGCCAGCACAATTCTATATACAACTCCCACAGAGATTGATTGCTGTTGGAGACGGTACAGCACAATTACTGCAAGGATGTTGGCAGTAATACCGACAATGAAGATAATAGGACTTAATATACTCCATAGTAATTTGGTTGTGGATTCAATGGTTGTCAAATTTTCTTTGTCCTGCGTTTCATAGCTGTAGTTAAGCATAATTTTCCTAATCAGTTCATCCGCATTAACAAGGAATCGTTCTTATCTAAACCAAAACATGAAAAAAGAGATAAAGTAAGATTAAAAAATGAAGATTATGGGTTTGAATTTATAATACACAATCTTTTTTAGGACTAATTTCTTCGTCTTTTTATAACATTTAGGTCACTATACACTCAGGTGACTGTCATGCCCGCTAACCTTTGGGCAAAGTCGAACAGTAACCTTTGCTTCATTCAATGGAGTACATTCTCCAGTGTCTGGTACAAACTCCGTTTTAACAATGAATTCGTTCATATGAAGGAAGTCTGCCGAACTGACACAAAATAATGATTCTAATCATTATTTCCCCTGTATATAGGTAGGAATAATTCAACAACCTTTTACACTAATAAGAAAACATATATTATAGAATATAAAGCACATTTTGGGAAAGTTTTACTGGAATTAATATTTACATTGTTTTGTGACTTAGAATATATATTTGTCTCTTTGGTGCAATTAAATATTTTATAAGTTCAAATAGTTAATAAATAAATACAGAATAAATGCCAAATATAAAAAAAAGCAAAAACTAATAAAAATATATGCAATATATAACATATCATTTACTATTTAAAAATATGTATTTTTATATTTACTATAAACTTATTTATTCTATTAAGTTTCAGAAAGGTCTATAGAATAAACATATATTCTTAACTTACTGGTTATATAATGTTAATAACCTGGATAGACACCATTTCGTTAGTTTCGTTCATTGGAGATCAGAGAAATCGTAGATTCTAATCAGATTCAAATTAACATAAACGATATTCAATTGAAATTTTAAATCATCACAATCAAGACAATACATTTATGCCCCCAAGGAATTTACAAGTATTAAAGCGAGTGTTTCTTTGCTTTTATGAGTTAATACTTTCGAGGTATTTCTTGTTTTGTAACTTTTTATAACAACCTTTCGAAAGCCTTGTTCTGTAACTTTTTTCGTGTTTATCATATTCAGTAATTTTCTGGAACAGGACACACACACACACACAGACACACAGACACAGACACACACACACACACACACACACACACACACACACATATATATATATATTGCATAACAGAGAAATTTGTCAGCCTTATTCAACGTTATGTAATTTATACGCTCTGTTATAATAAATAAATTGAGCTCTTTTTGTGGATAAGTTTTAATACTTTATATTATTAGGATCCATTTGGATTATATACCAACGGATTTATTACCTGTACTATATATATATATATATATATATATATATATATAATGTGAATGAAAGAAATGGTTCCGTAAGATATTCCTACAAGGTGACCAAATGCAAAAGATAGATGCGGAGTGTCAGAGGCTATAGGGACTGAAACGTGATAAAGACAAACGAGACGAAGAAATTGTCCAAAAGAATGATTCTATAATAACAACAGATGTTAGCCATTCAATATAAATATGACGTTGGAAAGTTGGAATTTAATGTCAATCATGGCCTACAATTTTCATGATAAGAAAAAAAAAACACATCAAACCACCTGACTATGATTCTGTTCGAGTCCATCCAAAACCAGTCAGAAAATATAGCAAGTGCAGTGATTGAGGAAATAAAAGTTCCAGTCGATTGAACCCCACTCTAAGAACAAAAGAAAGCAATATACCTTCCTTGAATTGGACAATAGTTTGGATGTCGCCATTTTCTTTTTTAAAGAATTAAGCTAACGCCTGTAATTTATTTATTAAGTACATTATTTTCCCTTGAATTAGTTGAGGTGGGAATTGGGTTTCATGAGGGCAGCAAACCGTGACACTGTCCCATTCATCGGTGATTTTGGATATATTGGGTTTTATTCTCGGGAAAAAGAAAGAAATCAATAGGATTATTTTTCCTATTTATAATTTATTGCATATTGACAAGGTTTAGCATGATACAGAGCAGGGTAAGTTAATTTTGGTAGAAATATTGTACGGCATCAAACTTCTTAGTGGGGAGGGCCATAATCTTTAATACTCATGGTCAAAAAGAATAAAAACGCACATACATACACACACACACACATATATATATATATATATATATATATATGTGTGTGTGTGTGTGTGTGTGTGTGTGTGTGTGTGTGTGTATATATATATATATATAGGTAAAATATAGTTTTAAGGTATGCTATATTTAAGGGCAATATTGCTCAATATCATGGATATAGCGTATATAAAGATCGCCCGATGATTGCGTTTTTAAGAATGATACAAACTGCCGCCGCTTGGTGTTGACCTCAGTGTCCACTTATATATATATATATATGTGTGTGTGTGTGTGTGTGTGTGTGTGTGTGTGTGTGTGTGTGTGAATGTATTGATTAGATTCAGTCATGGCTGGCAATGAGAATAACGGCTTTTTGCATCCTGATCAGGGAAGGTGGTTAGAGTTGTGTGATATTCCCAGAGACTCAGATTCTTTACTAAACAAAATAGCATTTAACTAACGATATATTTTGTCAAGAGGACTAGTGATGCAAGAAAGTGTAGGGAAAAACTGATTTGTGCCTTTTCCAGAGGAATTAGCACGAATAGATTAACAAAGACAGAAATTGAAATCGATACAATGATTTTCTTATTCCCTTTTCATTCTCTTATTTCGCCTTCCTCTCTTTTCACTATTTTGGAAAGATATTATTATACGCTTAAAATATGGCAAAGAACACATTTGAATAGAGTAGTAAAGTATATGCCACCTGTTTACAAGTTCATAGATGAAACAATAGCAGGTTACTTCCGCGACAACTACTGAAAAAAAATAAAAACAAAAAAAAAACTTAATTTAATTAAATACGATAGACCAAAACTATCAAAATACAAAAAATGGTTTTGTTTATGTTTAAAAAAAAACATTATATAACCAATAAGTTAAGAATATATTTTTATTCTATAGACCTTTCTGAAACTTAATAGAATAAATAAGTTTATAGTAAATATAAAAATACATATTTTTAGATAGTAAATGATATATTATATATTGCATATATTTTTATTAGTTTTTTTTTTATATTTGGCATTTATTTTGTATTTATTTATTAACTATTTAAACTTATAAAATATTTAATTGCACCAAAGAGACAAATATATATTCTAAGTCACAAAACAATGTAAATATTAATTCCAGTAAAACTTTCCCATAATGTGCTTTATTTTCTATAATATGTTTTCTTATTAGTGTAAAAAGGTGGTTGAATTATTCCGACCTATATACAGGGGATATAATGAATATTATATTATGATGTATTTCTGTTGAGAAATATGTTGTAAGCATGTTCAAATATGAAAGACAATGAAAAAAACAAAATGATCATTTTTAGTACTCTTGCCATCAAAAGGTCTCAATGTGTGTTTTAGAGAGAGAAAGAGAGGGTTAAATACAGAGACAGACAAAAGTAGGAAAAACCTTGCATTACTGCTATATACATTATTACCATATTTGCTTTCCATAGGGAAAAGTATTTATCTGCGCCCCCAATGAAACGGAATGTAACACAAGGTCGATCTTAAATTGAAATGGAAACCCATGAATTAGTTGTGATGCACACATTTTGGGAGGGCAGCAGCAGGGAAAAGAGAATTTTTGAATTCGGCGCTGCTTTTCTTCTAACATGTCACGTGACTAATGTAATAAATTCCAGTTTGTCAATCATGCTTTATTCCCGTCTGTATGCGTATATTACAATATCGTAAATTATTTCGAGGTCATAAAACAAAGATAGACATAATCACTTGATCGACTAATACGAGTATTATATGTTATATTATTTGAAGCACAAGAATATGTCAGTTACATTCGTTCATTTATTAACTTTGGATTTTTACCGTAGTTCAGTTGTAATGGAGAAAAATGGTAGTGAAAATAGTCTGGTAAACTGAAACAGAAACTGAACTAAAAATCGAACCCGGAAACCAAATTGCACAGAGTAAATGTATGTAGTAGTGTGACTTGCAACATTAGGCTAGATAGATAGATAGATAGATAGATAGATAGATAGATATGGCATTGCTTATAAACACAAAATGCAATTTTAATTGATTTGGTTTGTTAATTGAGCTGTCCAGATTTTAAATTTAGTTTTGTTTGTTTATACCCAACGGCCAGTCTCGTATTTACCACTAAAATGTTTTCTTACTTCCTTTCAGTGATTTTTGCTGTTTAATACAACAATTTCACGTTGACGTGAATTTTTGTTTTGTGCTTTTTATAGATTGACGAAAAAAAACATGACGCGTGATTGTAAAATACAGAGAATTACATTGTGATGAAAGACAACTAAAAAAGGACACTAATCAGCGATTTTAGAAAAAAAAAAATGAAAATCGATTCCAATATAATATGCTTGAAGTACACCAGAGTATTTTGCTTACTGGAAATTGTAAATCTAGCTTTCAATTAAAGCTAAAAGGAAAGCTTCAAAAAAGCTTTTGAATTTTTAAAAATTAATTTTAAACCTTAGATATGGTGAATTAGTAGAACTCAGGATTCAGATGACATAAACAAAGAAAATGAAATTATTACTCACCGTATTTTTCATAGAAATTAGCTGAAGACAAAATATAAAGAAACTTTGCCCGGTACGAGAGAAACAAGTGTGTCTCCGTATGAACCATTTAAAACTAAAATGTCAACACTTATTATCTTTGTCTATATGACACTCCTAAATCCTTTATTTAAAAATCCACTCATATTATTTCCGATTTAACGCGTTACCGCACTTATGAATTATCAGTCAAGACTTTTTTTTTTATTGGGGGAGGAGTTAATTCTCAATTCTTCCTCAGCCTTCTGTCATCTCTCCCCTTTAGTATCTTTATCTCTTTCGCCTCTCTTCCTTATTCTCTCTTTCTTTCTCCCTTTCTCTTTATCTCTTAGATATTCCTTCTTTTCTCTTTTTCTCTCTTTGTTACTATTCTTTTTATTCTCATTTTCACTTGCAATTCTTTTTCTTTTTCTCTTACGATCACCCTCCTCTTCTTTCTCTTTCTTTTTCACGCACTGACCCTCTTTTCCTTCTGTCTTTCTAACTTATCTTTCCTCCCTCTCACTTTTTATATTCTGTTTTTCATTCAGCATCTGTCACTGCCCCACTTTTCATTTAGTAGAACGTTATTGTTCTACTTACATCCACATTTGAAAATGACTGAATTTCTCCCCTTGTTCAGATGCCGCAGTTAGCGCCAAATCTGAATTTCAAGGTTCAGCTACCATAAAAAAATCCAATCCGGTTTTTATGTTGATAAAAATAAGGAACAATTTAAAATCAGTAATATGTAATGATATCAAAATCCTTATGACTTTGGATTGAACCTTATCTTATTGACAATTTGATTTTAGAGTGTGAAACTTTTAAAACATAGATTTAATTGGTTTTCATTGGATACGGTCGATAACGTAGTATTAGTCACGAACTTCTTTGAATCAAATTAAGAAGATACAAATTCTGTAAAGAATGAATTTGTCGTAATATTCAACATTTAATAATTAAAAGAGCAAGTATATAAAGATTTCAGAATCATAAAAAGATGATCAACACACACTCATATACATATGTGAGGGGGGAGTAAATAAATCGAACAAAAATGGATAAGAAAAGAATGCACTTCAAAGAATTTATGGACATTTTCGAAAATTGGAAAATATAATAAAAAAGAACTATTGATCGATTAATCAGAAGGATGGAATTTGAAACCTGAGACAATTTTGAAAAGTACTTTATTAAGTCTACTCGAGCACTTACAAAGGAGACCTTTGGTCAGTTTAAACCCTATTCATCGTGATTCGGTTCGTGAGTGGATAGCCAATGATATATGTAGGTCAACAGAGCAATTAAACGCAGCATTAAAAGGTGAGTAAATAGGACGCTTAAATCTGAGATAACCTGTGGCTCGTAAAGAACTCCAGGACAACATACAAAAATTTCAAAACAGATAAATTTGAATATTTATCTGAAACAAACACGCAACAAACCAAATTTTCTTTAATACTACGAAGCCAATTCACATTTTTCAATTATAATTCAACAAGGCAGAACCCAGTTCTAAAACTTTTCCACAAATGACAATAATTCTGCAACTCCTTCCATTCAACAAACAGACACTCTCCCCGACCAACTCAAAATCTGAGAGCACCTCGTAAACTTCTCTGTTACGTGATATTCTCTACCAAGAACTTTTATAACTTCAGCTTCTAATGTAAATCACTTCTTTCTCATGAACATTTTAATCTACTTAGGTTAATTACTTTAGGCGCTAGAAAATAATATTTTGAGCAAGCCCTATTTTCTTTATCGCATAAAATATTTTTGTAAATAAACAATTTATTCCTGTTTCAAATTCACGTTGAATAAGAGTATCCGCCATGAAAAAAAAAAAACAAAAAAAAAAAAACAGAAAAAATACAATACCTAAGGTTCGAAATGTATTTTAAAAAAATGAAGTCTTTCTTGAAACTATTGTTTTAGTTTTAATTTCAGACTTATAGCTTAAATCTCTAAGATTTCCAATAAACAAAATACTTTACTGCATTTCAAAAACTAATTTAAATTGACTGGAAGGAGTGTGTTGTGGTATGTTAACAAGAATGGCCATTTGTAGATGTCTGTTTATTAACATGACCACATGATTTATATTTAACGTAAAATACCATAAAATAAGAAACATAAGAAGGAATAAAAACGGTTTTTATAACAACAACATTTATATTTATTTTTGTGTAATGATGTACATGCGTAGAGGTTAATATTTTGTTGGTGTTATGTCCCTTTGACAGATTTAAAGTTTTACTGGTGAGATTGAAATATTTTTATCTGAGCTTACAAAAGTTGAATGAATTATAAATCTGAGAAATGCTGAATAAACTTTTAGCTTTAGAAGAGTATTTCAAAGAGAAAAGTTCTTATTGTTTGTTTGGAAATGTTTTCTATGTTTGTAATGTAGTTTGCAAAATTTCGTACGTACGTGTATGCGTGAATATGCTTTTAACGTCTCACCGGCACTTGATCGAGACGGGATCCTTTTTACAACCACATCTTGTAGCGAGAGAAATCAAGGAAGAAGGGAGAGAATGAGCAAACTTGTGTCTGCTATTTATAATTAATGTAATCACGTGACAGGCTCAGGGAAAATGGCGGGAAAACTTGACTTGGTCATGCACTGGAAAAATATTTGTATGTGGACGGATTGCAACACCTACTTGTGTGTTTATTGACCAATTAGAAGCTGATATTTGTTGAAAATCTGTATGAAGCTGGGTAAGCTTCTGATCCTCTTTTTGCACAGATTTGTACAAAATTCAACATTGATAAGAAAGTGGTAGCGGGATACTAAAAGTATATTTTTGTTGTTTTTTTTTATTACTAAAATAGCTGATTAGCGCCCTTTTTTAGTCGTCTTTCATTGCAATGTAATTCTTTATATTAAAAAATCTCTCAAAAATAAAATATACTTTTCTGAAACTTTAAGTTATATTAACTAACTTAAAGTATAACTAATCTGATTTGAAACAAATATTATTTACTTTAAGTTTAAAAATTTCGCAGAAATGTATTTATTTTAACTCGATATTAGCTGTGTTTTTAACTAACAGTAGCGAATTTGTCGTGTTTGACAAGGTGATGACAGGTCTAATGTTGTTCTACAGAGACTTTATCTGTAAAACATCATTGAAGAAAATGACATGAGCGCTTTTTTTTTAATTTTTAAGCACTCTGTAATCTTAAAAATTTAGAAAAATATTCCACGTAATCTAATGTTTTATTGAATTTTAGAATTCTGGGTTTTAAATTTACTATAGTCATCGCACTTATTTTCTAATAGTCGTGTATGGTTGCCCGTGCTTACGAAAAAACATCATGAATATACACTAATGAAACTTATGATTTAAATTCTTTAAGGAGTCCTGATTTTAACTGATATAAATATGAAGAGGCTGCAATTTTAATTACTCAACATTTCATAAAATTAATTAATGGGGGAAGCAGATGTAAAAAAAATACTTTTACCAATATTTTCTAATAAAAATAATTTAAAAAATAATTTAATGCATTTGTGAATAAGTCCTGAAATGTTCATTAAAATCCGACAATTATTAGATTTTTTTTAACCGCAACAAAGACGCTAAATTTCCCCTACTCATCTTTTCTCGGTAGGGTTGGCTCACCGCTAACGCAAGAAAAACAAGATTTTTAACCAAAATTTCTAACGTGCTAGAAAGGATAAAAAATATAATTAAATAATCAAAATCCCTTTGGCCTTTCCTCTTAATAATAGCATAAACATTTTGACAATAAAACTTTGTTTTTATCTAGCTTGGGGCTTTTTTGTCATGCTATATTATTTTTTTTTATTGAGCGCTTAAAGAATTGTTAATTGATATATGTTTTCTATTTGCATATGTAAATAACCCCATAAAAATCAAAATATTTAGAAATGAATAAAACTCTCGAACAACTGAAACATTTCTCAGTGAATATGCTTGTCTTGTATTCCTTGTCCTTGTACAATAGCAATGACATTTTTATTAAAATGTATTAACTTTCTATATATTGGACATATGTCCATTTTTATGTACATTTCAAATAAATAGGTTATTTGCTATAAAAGCTATGTTTATAGAAAATCAATTCATATGCGTCATTATATATAAACGTTTTGTTGTAGAAATATAGATAATTTATTTTAGAGTTTAAAATTTTTAGTACATCTCGAGTAATTGTGAGGATATTCATTACGACTCTGTCAAATTACAAACGTCACTATAAATGTAATTGTAATAATATCCAATTTGTGCGCATACGACATAACCAGATCACATATCTTTTGAATTCATCCATTGATAATAAATTCTGTCGTCAAAGATTTTTATTTTTGTCATTATCGATTGAAATATTAAAAATTATTATCTTGCGTAATTAATACAGCGTTACATTATTTTTTTTTTTTTTTTCAATTTTAATATTGGCGATTTTATACGTATTTCATAGAGTTAGATATTTTTGAGATTTACTGACCTCAGCATTGTGCGACACAGAACGAAGAGAATTAAAATTGTACACCAACGTTATACTCTTTTTTTCTTTTTTTTTTTTTTTTTATTCCAAATCGAAACAGCCGACCTGTTGTGAAAATCAAAATAAATTTTCAAAGCAGGTTGTCTTTGGAATCATTGCTATAAATTTGTTTTGATTTATTTCTAATTCGTAAATATTTATCTCGGCTCTATCACTGACATCAAATTCTTTCAAAGTAGAACCCATGATAACTACAATTTTCGTGACATCAGTCATCTGTCAATGGACTTTAAAAACACTTGCGTGAAGACTTTCCCATAAGTTCACAAATTATTCACACTACTACACTGTTATTAAATGAGAAGCAGAAAATTAAAAATTATGATTAATAAAACACTCATCATTGGACGGTGACCGAAATAACTTTCGAATCATTGCGATAAAACGATGATAAAAATTAAAAATCAATATATCAAAGGTTTTTGCATTATTTGAAAACATCCGCCAGGACTAGGAGTAACAAAAATTAACTGGGGTGGGGGGTTAAGCTTATCAGTTGCTGTCAGTTCTGCAGCGCACATGTTTAATTCCTTTAAGCACACATGAACCAATAATAGACAAGAACACTTATTTGATAGTAGCTATATCTATTAAAACATTTTTATGTTTATACATTCTTTTTAGATACAAATATTTAAGTAAATGCTCTGTTTTAAACGGTATTAATAACATTCACCGGCCTGAATGTCCGAGAAATTTTCATAGAAAATATTCGTTCTTCGACAGAGGAATCGAACCTGTATCCTATACAGAACCGCCATTTAGCCTGACGTGCCTTAACCGATCGAGCCACGGAGAATCGTTCGATTAGCAAGACCTATTTTACTGTTTTTTTTTTGTTTTTTTGTTTGTCTTTTTTTAAGTTTAAAAACAGTAAAATCGACCTTGCTAATCGAACGATTCTCCGTGGCTCTGTAAAAAGAATGTATAAACATAAAAATGTCTTAAAAATAATTAATTGTCCGACTTTGTCCATTTCATAATATATATATATATATATATATATATATATATATATATATATAGATAGAGAGAGAGAGAGAGAGAGAGAGAGCAGCTAAGGACAAATTTTATTTGTATTATTCTTATATATATATATATATATATATATAGATAGATAGATAGATAGATAGATAGATAGATAGATAGATAGATAGAAAAGTAAGAAATATATTTCTAGAAATAAATTAAATATATTTACAGGGTTCGCCAAGTAACTGAGCGCAAGTTACAAAGAAAAACAAAGAGATTTAATACAAAAGTTTTTTGAGTTAAAAAAAACTAATTGTACAGTGTACACATATACAATTTAGAAAAGTGGAAAAGTAAAAGTCATTCAATAAATCCACCTTCTGGCTCGATGCCTCGGTGCGGCTTTGAAAGCGAAATCATTTAATGAGGTGGTTTTCGTTTACGATGACGGCCTTCAAAGAGTGCCCTTGATATTTTGTTGTCACCGGTTGATCTGCTACTCGACGAGGCCCATGTGAAATTACTTTGTTAACCTGGTCACTATTGGTTACTGTTATCTTCAAAGGACTTTTGAAGTTATGCACTTCATCATATGATACTTCTGTCATTGCTGGAACCATTCTTCGAACTCGTTTTCCAAAATACCTTTCAATTACGTTATAATCACATGTTGCTGGCTGTCAAAGATATCAGCAAATCTTTGTCCTTTCAGAGCAGTTTTCAGTTTTTAAAGGTCACGGTGGATGCGAAACCGCCTAAATAAAGTAGATAACACATTTTTGTAACATATTTCTTAGCCAAGAACTCACAAACTCTTGACGCTTTACATTTTCTCATTCCCAAATCCTCTGTTAGAATCTATAGCATTCTTTTCCTTCTTTATATTCGGTTCTTCCATCTTGTACACCTCACCCTTCCTTGAACAGACTGTGCCACTGAAGAACACTCGATTTCTTCAAAGCATGTTCACTATAAATCATTTTTAATAGGACTAGCATTTCACTTTCGCTTTTCCCAGTCTTCACAGAAAACTTGAAGTTAATCCGTTACTCTTCATTCCTTTCATTCAATTTTTGCCAACAGTCTACCATGAATACATACAACTTCCTCTGCTGCTTAACAACG
Source organism: Acanthosepion pharaonis (assembly GCA_903632075.3). Taxonomy (NCBI): domain Eukaryota; kingdom Metazoa; phylum Mollusca; class Cephalopoda; order Sepiida; family Sepiidae; genus Acanthosepion; species Acanthosepion pharaonis. The sequence continues at coordinate 911,771 of CAHIKZ030005526.1, read as the reverse complement.
AATAAATCTTCTGGTTTGCACCCCAAGAAAGGAGAAATTCTAACATGTCCGAACGTGGTAATAATACAAATGTCTGCCTGATTCATAACCCAGCGACACTCCTTAAATTAAATCCTCACACATCATGCATATACTATATTACATAACCATATAATTCGATTTGCTGTCCTTTATCAGGACATGAAGGTAATATTTTAAGGGCTATGCAATTATATAAGCTGTGAAAAAATACAGTAACTGATATTAAAATTTTATCAGTAATATTTATTCTTCTAATTCAAATTTTCGAAATGTTTTACTCGAAATATTTTGAATTCTTGTGAAAAATGTTCCAAAGACACAGAATTGTCCTTACGCATTATTGTAGTGGCAGCTAAATATGAGGCAAGAAAGGCAACAAAGAAATTCCCCTTAGAAAACGTCAGAATTATTAGATGTATGCAAAAAGGTTTCAAGCATTCTTCTTTTTTTCATGTGAGATGAAATACACACTGGAAAACTGGCTTCCTTTTCAAATAATCATAATAATAATAATAATAATAATATGGAATACAAAATTCAATTATGAAGAAAAAGATCCGAAAAGAGCATTAAAGGACGGTGCGTTTCTTACTAGAAAGCGAACTTAAATGGCGCCAATAAAATGAAGGCTACCAACACCTTAGCTCTACTCGTAGTAACATATAGATTCAGCATTATTAAATGGGAGTTGAATGGAACTAAAAGATTGAACGCCAACACCAGAAAAATGCTTACCCAAATGAAGATACACCACCCGAAATCAGATGTTGATAGGCTATACCAAGAGCTTTAGGAGGCCGAGGTCTAATCCAACTTGAACTAAAAACTGCAACAATCAGATTGGAAGCATACTTCACAAAAGCCATTGACCCACTGCTACAAATAGTAAAACATCAAATACACTCAATCAACAAAGAAACTGCACTCTTCAAGAAACAGCTTAATATACCTGAAACCCTACGAATAAAAAACGAAGCGAGTAAAACAGCTTGGCCAAATGAAATTATTAAAAAAAAAAAAAAAAAAAAAACTGGGAAGACAAGGCTTTGCATGGAAAATACATAAAAAGAACGAAAGAAGCAGATGTGGACCAACAGAAAACGCTTCAGTGGCTGAGGACTACCGGGTTGGAAGCTGAAGTAGAAGGCCTAATTATTGCAGCTCAGGGCCAAAGCCTCACAGTCAGATCCTACAACTGTCACATAATAAAGGATGGAACTAACCCGAAATGCAGGTTCTGCGTAAAATATGATGAAATTGTGCATCATATTATCTCAGGAAGTCCGGAACTAGCAAAAAATGAATATACCCACAGACATAACAAGGTAGCGTTAAAAGATATGCAAGAAGCACAAAATTGAAACCCCTGAGAGATGGTATTAGCGCCAACCAGACACAGTTACCCAAAATAACGATGTAACTATCCTCTGGGACATGCCAATTCAAACTGATAGAGAAACAACAACCAGAAGAACTGATACTTCCTGAATTTCTTGCTTTTTATAATAATAAAAAGCAAGAAATTCAGGAAGTATTGTTTATTGACATAGCAGTACCATCTGAGAGAAACACCTTAAAAAAAAATAATATTATCGAAAAATTGTCCAAATACAAGGACCTGGAGATCGAGATTAACAGGATGTGGTGAATGAAGACTGAGACTGTACAAATAGTAATCGGAGCTCTGGGCCTCGTGAGAAAAAGAAGGGACAATTTAACTAACAATGTCCCAGGTAACATCAACATACAAGTTGCCCAGAAGATCGCAATACTAGGAACATCCCATATACTAAGAAAAGTGCTATGAATTAAGTGACAATTCTCCTATACGTCCTAAAGACCATAGTTTGAACCCGGCTCTACAGGATACAAAGCAGGAAATATAAGATACACAAATAATAATAATAATATTAATAATAATAAAATGTCCTTAACTGGACCATAGCTGAAATTAAGCGAATAGACGCCAAAACGAGAAAGTTTCTCACTTGTTATCGCATGCATCATCCCAAAACGGATGTTGATCGTCTGTATGTGCCCAGATCCGAAGGAGGCAGAGGATTAGTTCAACTAGAACTGTCCTACAAAACTACTGGCCCCCAAAGATACTTGGAAACTACAGAAGACTGGATGATAGTATGCGTCAAGGAACATGAAAGTAGTAAACGTCTTTACTCTGTAATGAAAGAAGCCAACAAATTCAAAATGGAGTTTCAAATGGGCGTAGAGATGCAACTACAGCACAATACACCGGCTGAAACTGCAAAAGACGAATGCAACCGACCAGATACAGAAGCGATGGCAAGATAAACCACTTCATGGCCAATACTCGGCCGGACCAAACAAGCTGATGTAGACAAAACCTGTACCCATCAGTGGCTACGCAGTGCAGGGTTGAAAGCGGAAACTGAAGGTTTTATCCTTGCTGCGCAGGACCAATGCTTGCTAACTAGGAATTATCAAGCACATATACTAAAATATTGTGTCAGCCCAAAATGCAGATTCTGTGATAAATATCCAGAAACGATTGATCATCTTGTATCAGGTTGCACGATGTTGGCACCCACTGAATATAAAACCCGACATGACAGAGTGGGCCAATATCTGCACTGGATAATCTGCAACTTCTACGGGAAGGAAACTGAAAGAAACTGGTATGAACACCACCCAGACCCGTTTACGGAAATAGATATTACACAATACACACTGACAGAACAATCAAGTCCAACCGCCCAGATATTGTTATTAAAGACCACAAACAAAAACGGTGCCTTCTTATTGATATGGCAGTCCCTGCTGACTGCAATGTATCTTTGAAGATATTCAAAAAGCTGTCAAAATACAAGGACCTTGAAATAGAAATCTCGAAAATGTGGCATATGGGAACATCAACAATCCCTGTTGTAGTTGGAGCCCTAGGACTGGTTGGAAAAGATTGCAGTAGACCTAATTAAAGGGATTCCTGGAAGTCCATGCCTCAAGGAGATACAAAAAATTGTTCTGACAAGTAGAGCCCACACTTTACGAAGGGCTTTATCTATATAATTTTTGTTTTAGTCAGTGGAAAGTGTCATGATGCCATTTCTAACCTTAGGTCCGTGGGCGGGACCCGGAAAGAAATGTGTAAACGCCAGAAATCAAAGAAAATAAAAAATGATAATGATAATAAAATACTGTGTTAGCCCAAAATACAAATTCTGTGATAAATATCAAGAAACAATTTCAGTTGCACGGTACTGGCACCTATTGAATATAAAACCCGGCATGACAGAATGGTCCAATATCTGCACTGGAAAATCTGCAACTTCTACAGGAAAGAAACTGAAATAAACTGGTATAAACACCACCCAAACCAGGTTACGGAGATTGGACCTGTTACAATTTTATGGGACGACACAATACACGCAGACAGAACAATCAAAGCTAATCGTTCAGACATTGTTATTAAAGACCACAACTTAAAAGACTGCCTCTTTATTGATATGGCAGTTCCTGAAGATCTTTAAAAAGCTATCAAATAAATTGAAGTCGAAATCTCAAAAATGTGGCACATGGGAACAGCAACAATCCCTGTTTAAGTTGGAACCCTCGGATTAGTTGAAAAAGATTCCAGTACACTCATTGAAGGGATTCCTGGAAGCCCATGCCTTAAAGAAATAAATAATTGTTCTCACGAGTACAACCCACGTCTTACGAAGGGCTTTATCTATCTTTTCCTTTGATCGCGGCTTATGTTTCTTCAATCTGGTTTCCAGGAGATCGCTAGTTTTTTCTTCATATTTGGTTCCACATTTCCATAGAGTGCCATAAATGTAATCATTTGTCAACACATTTACCACAAGGAATCAAGGATCTTAGAAAATGTGGCGTCCTGACTGTCCACAAATTCAATAATCTGTTCAGTTAACCCACTCTTTCCTAAATATGGTATACCTGGGGAAGGCTGGAGAATTGTCTGGACAAAACATGGTAACAATAAAATCAATATAAAGAATGAGTTTAATCGTCTGAACAACTCTTGCAAGTAATTTCACTTTTTAGAAAGTAATAATAATAATAATAATAATAATAATAATTATCATTATTATTATTATTATTATTATTATAAATAATATCGAGAACTGATGAGACTATCAATGTAGATAAATTTCTCCTCTGAAAGTTTTTAAAGGAATACGATGTATTCCTTACAAAAGGCGTTACCTAATATCTTCCTGACAAGCCAGACAACGTAAGTACCTCCAAATTTTCGACACAACAGCAGTTTGACGCCCTATCAAAATATTCAACCATTGACAAAGCGATAGGTGTTTTTTATTTGACCCTAAAATAATTACGCGGTAACAATCTTATTTTAATAATTTTGTTACTATACTCTAACAAAACTTTATTATTATTTTATTTTCTTGATATTGCGATCATCCAAATTTCAATATGTCATTTTATCCTTTATTTTATTCTTTTTACTACATCTTGTCATCAATAAAATATCAAGTGTGTTTCGCTTTTTGGTTAGAGAACTCGGCTAGACGACCATTACGATTGAGTAAGGAGTCCAGTTCCAGATTAAGCAAGGCATATTAAATATCTAAAATAATCATCTCAATGTACTGTCTAAGACTTATTAAATAAGACATTGAAAGGTACAATGACTGCATGACTTATGTAGACAGGAATGAATAAACGAAATACAAGAAAGTGTATATGTAGGTGTCTCTATTGCTGAAACAGTAAAAGCTACAAGGTGGTTTCCCTAAGGCAAAAAAGGAATGTAGGTTCAATCCCTGTTGAAAGGTTCATTTTCTTTAATAAATCTGCACTGGAAAATATGTAACTTTTACGAAAACTGCAAGAAACTGATATGAACCCAGACCCGCTTACAGACATAGAACTTGTAACAATTTTATGGGACTTTACAAGACACACAGACAGAATAATCCAAGCTAATGGCCCAGACATCGTGATCAAAGACCACAAAACAGAGTGTGCTTTCTTATTGATATGATAGTCCCTGCAGATTGTAATGTATGTTTGAAGTTATTCAAAAATCTATCAAAATGCAAGGATCATGAAGTGGAAATCTCAAAAGTGTCGTACATGAGGACATCAATAATTCCAGTTGTAGTTGGAGCCCTCGGTTTGATTGGAAAAGTTTCCGATAGATTACCTGAAGGGATCCCTGCTGGCTTATGCAAATACAAAAAAATGTACTCACAAGTACAGCTCAGACTTTACAAAGAGTTCTATGTAAAATGTGTGTGATCTTAGATTGCCTTTTTTCTCTCTTTTTCTCTAAGTGAAAATCTTACGATTCTATTTCTAACCTTATGCCTCTGGTTGGGACCCGGAAGGAAATAAGTATATAACATAAATCGAAGGAAACAACAACAACAACAACAACAACAATAATAATAATAATCGTAATAATAATAATACTGTTGAGAAGGACACACTTACAAAAACAATAATAATATTATTGTTAATAATAATAATAATAATAATAATAATAATAATAATAATAATAATATCGAGAACACCCTTATCCAGCCAGGCTGGCTGAATATGGCCGTGTATTATTTGGCACAACGACATCTCGATTTTAGAAACAATTCTCCGTGACTTGTCACATATTATTTGAAAAGAAAATGAACAACGCTAAATCATTCCCAAGAACCTATTTGATGCCATGAAGAACTAAAATCCCGATTTTGAAACCAAACAACCAAAATTAAGTTAAAAAGGTTTCACCTATCTGTTTTTAATTAATTTGTACCTTAAAAAATGGGGTCATTAATGTCATCGTTTCATCCTTTCGTCCTGAATTTAAGGTAATATGTTGCGAAATTATTAAAGAATTCATTCTAATGGTAGTAAGAGAGAGTTTAAAAAAAAAAATAATTTATTTTAAATTAATGAATTATCAAATTCATTTTCAAATTTAGACAGTCTGATTATCAAAGTGTTTACAAAATATAATTTAATTTAACTCGATTTTTACAGTAAATTTAATAAAATATTTCTCTTTGTAAATGTATTCTGATAATATCTATCATCGGCCTGGCACTGCAAATAGTAATACATGGCATTCAATCCATTCGCCTGATTATTTTGGTATTTTGGGTATATTAGCTATATTCCCATGATAGTCCGGAATCGACAGCTGTTTGGCGACAGAAATAAATTAAAAAACTGCTACACATACAATAGGAAATTATTTAGTTTTAAATCAAAATACAAAATTTACAGTAAATAAAGTAAAATTTACCTTTTTGTGGATCGGCCAAATTTTATGAACAAGCATCCGAATTTGGTGATTATTTCGTGTAAAAAACAAACATCTAGTCTAGTTTAGCTTACTCTGAATAAATACAAACGCAAACGACTGCTTCGTTGATATCAGCAGTTAATATCAGGACTGCTTTGAAGGTAGTGAGGTATATTTCTAAGAATTTAATCTGAAATAGCCAGCCATTGGTTCTCTGACTGAATTACATTCACATAATTAAGCTCGTTGTGATTGGTCGATTCTGGAACAAAACGGAACACTTAAAAACTTCCGCTTGTTACTCTTCATGTAAATTGGAATTTGAACTCTGGAATTTACGTTCACTAAAAAGAAAGAAAGCAGAATGCATAAAAGTTTGAGGGAGCAGTTAATTTTATCTGTACCAATGATATTATTTAGCGAAATTCCGGTACGTCATGGGCACAACATTTCGCCTCTTCTCAATTACATCACTTTGTTTATCGCCCTTTATTTATGAATCATTGCATATTCTAAGATAGAATTAAAAAAAATCCCTATTATGCTCCTACTAACATTTCTACTACTAGTTATTATTACTATTATTATTATTATTATTATTATTATTATTATTATTATTTCCTTTTGGTTTCTGGTGTATACTTATTTCTTTTTTAGGTTCTGACCAGAGACCTAAGGTCAGAAATAGCAATATGACATTTTCCACTGAGCAGTTTAAAAATCGCACATATTTTACATACATAAAGCCCTTCGTAAGTACAATTTTTTATATTTCTTTAAGGCATGAGCTACTAGGGTTTCCTTCTATGAGTCTCTTGGAATCTTTTCCAATCAATTCGAGGGCCCCAAATACAACTGGAATTGTTATGTCCTGATGTGCCACATTTTTGACATTTCGACTTCAAGGTCCTTATATTTTGATAGTTTTTTTGAAGATCTTCTAAGATACATTACAGGGACTGCCATGTCGATAAGAAGGCACATTTCGTCTTTACGATTGTTCTTGTTATAGACAAGCGTATGGTTGCAAGAAAGAAATACGACAACAGCAGAAATAGATTTAGGTGGTTTATTTCAACAGGAACGTGAGGGTTTGGGACAGCTACCTTGTGGTAAAGTTCATAAGCCGGTTTTCGGATCTTGTCGATCTCTCATAGTAGTTCACACATGATGACGGTGGTTGACGATCCCCTGCTGTCAGCAGCTGAACGTGACAGGTCTCTATCCTGGGCACCTGTGGACTGACTGTTGAACTTCCGTGTGACCCTTTTTATAGCGTTTTTTTATGGCTTAACAGGCTCGAGAAACGAAGCGAGTATAATTAGGAGGGAAGCGTTTTTATTGGACGAAAAATAGAGCACTTTAAATATTATTTTATTTTTCGACCGGAACACGTGTGTCGGAAACATTTGTAAAGAAAGATAATGGTCATTTTGTGACGGGGCTTTGTCCCGTTCACATCCGGTTCTTGCTCTGAAGTATTTGCCTGTAAATCAGCCGAGATATGTCTTATTTTATTTTATAACATTCTGTCTGTGTGTATTGTGTTGTCCCATAAAATTGTTACAGGTCCTATCTCCGTAACTGGGTCTGGGTGGTGTTTATACCAGTTTATTTCAGTTTCTTTCCAGTAGAAGTTGCAGATTTTCCAGAGTAGAATTTGGCCCACTTTCTCATGGCGTGTTTTATATTTTGTAGCCCTGAGATATTGATGCATCCAGGAATGTTACTAACATAATTTCCAGTAGCCTTCTTTATCATACCCAGTAGCTTTATCTCAACAGGGGTAATTGTAGTTTTAAGTTTCCACATTTTTGTTACTTCGATTTGCCGGTCCACAGAATTTGACAGTTTTTAAAATTCTTTTTTTTTAGAAATACTGGAATCCTGTGTACAAGTCATATCAATCAGTTGGCAAGTTCCTTTTTGAAATCTTTTATGACTATGTCTAGCATCAGTTTTCCTGTTATGAAGATTGGTAAATTCCACAGTGTAGTCACTCCATCACCATTTTTGACATAATTAGGGTGATGCTTGTACCATATATCCAGGACTTCAATAATATTGTTCGAACAGACATACCAATGAATTTGCTCTAGATTGTCATGTCTTATGTTGTCTTTCTCAGATAGGACTTGGTACCATGATACTATATTGTGAACAGTTTCATTAAATTTATAGCATAAGCGACAGGCGGAATTTTAGCCATCTTTATTGATTTTAACTTTGTAGGTATTAATTTGACGATATTAGTTGTGTGCTGCCATAATGAAGCCTTCTGTCTTCTCCTTAGGACCACTGCTTCTAAGCCATTGATGGATTTGGAGAACATCGATGCCTAGTTCATCTAGGCGATTTGAGTACTTTCCATGCAAGGGGTTATATCTCCAATTATTGTTCAAGAGTCTTCATAGAAGCAGCTTTCGCTAGTAACTTAATTATCTTTGGTGCAGCGGTGGAAGGCCCGGGAGAGGTGTTGTTTTGGGTATCTGTAACATCGAAGGAGTTTCGCATTTCTTGTTTAATGATGGAAGTAGCTCATGCTTGACTGAATCAGATACTTGTCCCGTGTCGTCATCATCAATATCATTATTATATTTATTATATGAAGTGAAAAAGAAAAAGTGAAAAAATCGAAATATGACATGATTTCAACTGTGAAAAAAGGTGTAATTAACTACTCCACAGCAAATAAAAGGTATATAATTTCAAAACTTTTTTGAAGTCACTTCGTCAAATGCCAAACATTTGAAATCAAACCATAAAATTAAGAAAATATAATGTTCTTAACGGGAGACGAATCACAATTTATAACTTGTATAAGTTGTGCTTCTTATCTATCAGTTTTTGTTATCCAATCACAAGAAATGGACTAGTAAACAGGATGAGAGAACAGGATTCTGAACAATTTAGAGTCCCAAAAGTATTTTCTACAACTGATGGTCGCAAAAATCGCAATTCATGAGTGGATAGCATCAATTTCTGAAAACGTGACTCAGAAGACTAAATGAATCATTTTTTTTTCTTTTAAGAAGGTAATCTTATCTGTGGCGTTAAGCGTGGGACTCAATCTGACAGAGAGATAAGAGGATATTTTTAAAAATTCCAACTCTATTAGTGGATATCAAGGAAATAGTTTCAAACCAACCCAATAATACGGGGAAATTTGTTGGTGTCCCAAGCATTTGTTTTATTCGTTCTTTTCTTTAAATGGGTAAAATTGCGAACATTTCTTCAGCATAAATTAATTTTAAAATTTCAACAACTTTCATTGTATCTTGTAATTAATATTCAAAACGTGCTTTTATATTTAAATGACGATGATTTCTATTCCTTTTGTTTAGCCCATTTTTCGGATGTATCTTATACTCTAAATGAATATTGCAATATTTAATTTTCTTAATTGTAGACAGGATAAGATGATTTCATATATTAATCATGATATGTTATCGTATTCTGGGATAAGTGCCTGATTAGTTTGCAAATTCGGATGTGGCCAAATCTGTTGAATTCTAATATTAAAGTAAAATTATATAATTTGGAATGTGATGTGATTTTAATTTTTATTTAATTAAATCGTTAATATGGAAAAATAATAGCAAAAATAATACAGCTTATAAATGGGAAATAAAATTGAGAATTTTTAATGAAAGTAACAAAATTCTAGTTAAATGAATGAAAGAGGATGGTCAAAAATGTTAACAACGTGACATAAGATACGATCCTATCACAAGTCTTGTTTTTATGAAGGGCATTGTAGTTTTAATTATTAAAATATCAAATACGATAATTTGACTGGAGTTGACAGCAAACGTTATAGTTGGTTTAATTTCAGTTGTTCGATGCTATTCTGATAATATGATAAAAAAGCGTCTTCTTCAGACTGTTATCGAACGTTCTTGTCACGCATGCTCATTTGAGAATATACAGATACATTTGCCTTTTAGACCAAAGAGAAATTCTAGGAAATGAGTCAGAACCAAGCATTCTGAGCAGAAGAGTTAGAGACAGACGTTTTTTAGAGGAAGATAATGATGGTTGCAAATTTTCTAAATTGAAACCATTCCTTGACCCTTGATGTTCTTTTAGTTACATTGCTGTCTCGGATTTTAAATCCTCAAATTTATGTAGAACACTAAAGCAGGAAATATTATTTGAATCGAATTTCCCAATTTTGTATTTCTCACTCATGATATGCAACTATTTTTCAATCCCGGTGTGGAATTTGGTACCATGTTACAACTGCTGATTACAGAAAATTTGATTACAGTTTTTATTTTTACGATGAATTCATCTGTTTAATTCTTTGTTGGACTAAAAAAATTTTTTTTTTTGCATACTAATATATTTTACGATAATCCACAGATAATCACTTCAGTTATATTTTGCAGCAATTACACAAATATATTAACCCTTAATAACCATATTATCGATTGTATCAGATTCAAACGTAAGCATTACCAAATTCAGTAAAATTTGAAACTGAAAACACATTTGAATTCGTAGAAAAGTAAAATTTGCAAAGCAGTTTGAACCCAAGAAAATCAAGAATCATGCCAATTACAATATTCAAGGCAATGGTTTAGGGTTAGGGTTAGGGTTAAGATGCTAGGAAGTTTTGATACTTAAAAATAAGCATAAGTTGAGTCACAGTTAGGATAAACTTGATAAAACCTAGAATAGGCAATCAGCGCCCTGAGCAACAAAAATGTGTAGACAATAAATCCTAAGATTCGTAAAAGAAACTTCTCTTTGCGTTTTTTTTTTTTTTTAGCAAGAACCAAATTGTCAGCCTTTTCTTTTCACACACAAAATACAATTTACCCAACAAAAATTTCGAATAAACGCTGCGTCAGTTTTTACACGCAGATATTTTTTACTTCTCCGTCCTTTAGATATTACTTCTTCAAATTTTCTTTTAACAAAATTTACACTTCATATGATGTATACATGTGTCTAATATATAAGTATTGTTGCGGGCTTCAACAATCTTGATGAGATTTTTATGCTCCTGGTACATTTTATCCTCAAACAATTTTTTGGTGGACTCATGTCCAAATGATAAATAAGACATAAAATTTAAACAAAGAAATATTAACAAATATATTGATAGGATAATTTACAAAAGAAAAAATGAGAAATGAAATGAAGCTGAAAGTTTTTCGATGATATAGGTGAATTTCGTCTTTTGTCGAGTTACTCTTCCTGTCGTGAAAATAGACTGCAGTTGAGCGAACCATGATTGTATATCAGTCGGCCCATAAAATACATTGAGTTAATTGCTTCGTCCACCGCAAGGAAAGTTGGCTCCCTGAGCCGCGCCAGGAAGTTTTTCTCCCCGGAGTCGATCCTCCAGATCTACAAATCAACAATTCGCTCTTGCATGGAGTATTGCTGCCATATATGGTCTGGTGCCCCTTCTGTTTGCCTCGGGGTTCTTGATAGGCTCCAGAGGCGGATATGCAATGTAGTTGACCCTGCTCTGGCGTATCGTCTACAGTCACTTTCTCACAGACGCGCCGTCGCCTCCCTCTGTCTGTTCTACAAATACTTTCATGGAAATTGCTCCGAGGAGCTGCATTCGCTGGTTCCCAGACGTCATGAGTTCAAGCGCCATACGAGGCTGGCATCCTGCTCTCACCCCTTCACTGTCGAAACTCCTAAATGTAGCCGTCTCTTCTACTTCAATAGCTTCATGTCTCGCACCTCTCGCCTGTGGAACTCCCTTCCCTATTCCTGCTTCCCTGTGAGCTATAATCTCCAGCTATTCAAGTGTAATGTCAATCGACATCTCCAGTTGCCTTGATCTATCCACTACCCTCATCCTTCTTCTATCACTCCTATCTGATCTTGCTAAAAATTTTCTGTAACCCCTTGCGTCCTAGTGGCTTCCCGCCTTGCTTGGGGTGAAATGCTTAAAAAAATGCATGTGCTGATGAGGAAAAATATTCGTCTTTTCTTTTTCACTCTAGCAAAAATCTTGTGGCTGTAATAAAATCTTCCTGCAGGTGAAGTAGTTGCTTATTATAATTACTGGTGAAAGAAAGGAATTTAATCCGTGAAGCGCGGACGTAACTCGACTCGTGGATAGTAGTAATAAAAGTCCGCCAAAATGCTACACAAATGTTGCTCTGAGTCGTAAAGAAAATTTTACTAATGTAATGTTCTTTTTTAAACTGTTTTTATACACACACACACATAAATACATACATACATACATATATATATATATATATATATATATATATATATATATATATATATATATATAGGAGAACATCACGCCGGGGTGACCACTTTGTTACGGGCTTCAACACTTTTGATGAGATTTTTATGCTCTTGGTACATTCGACCCGCAAACAATTTTGGGGCGGACTCGTGTGTGTCGGAAGGATAAATAAAATATAAAATTTAAACAAAGAAAGTTTTTCTACTAAGATGCACTTTTATGTTAACCCATCTTCTAATGATAAATCATAAAATAAAAATGGATTACCAGTTAATCCATCTTCTAAAATAAATCATAAGAATGGATTATCATGTTAATCATTTTCCAAAAAAATAATACAAGCCAACTCAGAGCTTTCTTTTCTGAACAAAGAGCGTGTAAAAACTGTCCAAATTTTTTATAATTCCGAGCGTTTTCGGCTATACCTTTAGCCATTATCAAGGATGATTCAATTTTTCGGCTTAATTGAGTGTGTGCATTATGTGTATGTTCTAGTGTGTTGTAGGGATGTTTTTAATTTCCGAATACGGTTAGCACATTATGGCCTTGTTCGTAGTTAATATTGTTAAGAGTTGGCTTTTTCTTTTTTATTATTAAAGCTTTCATCTTTTTTTACAGGTGGATGCAGTTATTATATTTGTGTTTTCTACTAGTATGTTTCTAATAGAGTTTAGTAAATCATGAATTTTTAATACAATTATTTGTTATTTCTTTTAATTATATTAGATTTTTACATTTAAGATGTTAAAATATAAAATTAGTTGAAAGCCGCATTCAATTTCGTAAACGTTATTCTTCGCTGTTAAGGCCTTTTTCTCTTAGTCACACAAGCGTATATTCAGAAAACTTGCAGCTATGAAGAAAGACTCTCTTATGAAGAAAAGAACAGAGTGAACACTGATGAGGTTATGTTTTTTTTTTTTTTTGTTCTTGTTGAAGATTTCGTTTTCGACTTCCGCTTGCAGAAATATTAACAATTGGATCCCAGTATTCACTTATTGGTGTTTTCAAATGTAGTTCACCAATTTTCACAGATCCACTAGTGACGTCATGCGTATATATTTAGCCTTGTATTCTACACAACCTTGATGTATGCAGTGGCAATGATTTTGAGGTAGCGCGGCATAACATAGTCCTTGTTACTCGGGAAACCAAGAAGCATCACAAGTAGCATAAACTTACTGTATGACTGTGGCTAAACAGTATGAGTATCAACTGCCTAACTGGTTTATCTCGGCCTTGGTTAACGGCTGTACCTGAATAAACGCATGAGAAATGTAGATAGAATTGTGATTAAATTAGTTTCCGCCGACAGCCCAGAAAAAAAAATTCACCCCATTCTATGTTATTTTGCCCATACATTATTTTGTTGTTTTCTCAAGCTGTACATGCAATGCATTATTTTTCTTGCTATGTTCTTGAATTTCTTTTGAATCTACTTAATTTATTCCCCTTTTCAAAATTTGCTCCGTTTTAACTTTTCATCAGTTTTTACTTCTTGTTTATGTAAGTCAAGAAGATAAATCGTTCTCTATTCTCACACAATCTTCAACTGAAATTAGCCCTCTTTCTTCTACAGTCCTCTTAAAATACAACTTGTCAATACCCGCTTGTGGATGGTGAGTGCCATGTATCGGTAAGTGTTTTCTAGTTTTTCTATCCAGTTCCTGTAACTGAGCAACGATCAAATTAAGGAGACCTTCGCAAGTATCGACACGGCTCATCCACAAATAGATGATTGATACTTTCATTGCCGGAGTCCAGAAAAGAAGAAAATGCTTTCTTTCGTAGCAGAATGAATGGTATTATCGCAAATAACAATGGTGACAAAATGTCTGCCTGGAAAATATCACTTCTGGTATTTGCATTCCCAAGATAGTTAACTCTTTTCATCAATTCCAAATGCCACCGTTTCATAATTTCTTTGATCAAACTTTTTATGTTTTTTTTCAACACCAAATTTTTCCATGGTCTTAATTGTCCAGCTGTAAGGTACCATAAACTTTTCTATAATCGATCCAAGCGACATCTAATCCATTTAATCTCTTCCGATAGTTTCTTATAACCATTTTATCAATCGGTAACTGATCCATGTTTCCTCTACTTCCTTTCCTACACATATTTTCCTCAGACAGCAACTGCTTCTATCAAAATTCGTGTAAAACACCTCCACAATGATTCCTCATTACTATTATTATTATTATTATATTTTATTTCCTTTGATTTTTAATGTGTACTCATTTCTTTCGGGGTCCCGAACAGAGACCTAAGGTTAGAAATGGCATCATGTCATTTTCCACTGAGCAATTTAAAAAAAAAACATCACACATATTTTTTTCATAAATAAAGCCCTCCGTAAAGTGCAGGATGTACTCGTGAGAACAATTTTTTATATTTTTTAAGGCATGGGCTACCAGGAATTCGTTCCATGAGTCTATTGGAATCTTGTCCAATCAATCCGAGGGCTCCAACTAACTGAAATTGTTGATGTTCTCATGCGCCACATTTTTGAGATTTCGATTTCAAGGTCTTTGTATTTTGATAGTTTTTTGAACATCTTCAAAGATACATTTCAGTCTGCAGAGACAGTAAAAGAGGCACGGTTTGTCTTTGTGGTCTCTAATCACGATGTCAGGGTGATTAACTTTGATTGTTCTCTCTCTGTGTATTATTATTATTATTATTATTATTATTATTATTATTATTACTACTACTCCTATCATTATATGTAAACTACATGGCCATTTGACTGGAGCCTCGCGGACCGACAAGGACAAAAGAAATTTCTGTCTCAATTTGAAACTTTTTCCACTGTGTAAATCAGTTGGATTTCATATATTTTTTTATTTATTATTTTTTACAGCAAAAACTTATCTTCAATTATTCATAAGTTCAACTGGTTCGACATTGCAGATCAAACATGTTGAATCCTGTTCGCTTCTTGTCTCTATTTCTTGTCTGAATAAAACTTATTTGCTTGTAAAACTGTTAGAAAAAATCTATGCCAGAGTAAGATAATTTATTCATTACAAAATAGAGAGACATTTGTTTTAAAAGATGGCTTGATATTGATTTTCCCTGATGATCATCAAATCTACGATTCACTTTTAAAGTTAGATAATATTTCTCAACTTTGATAACTCATAACTTTACAGGAATTTCAGATACTGCCACTTTGTTATATCTGATTAACAAATGAGTTGGAATTCGAAAGTTTTGTCTGCTTAGCTAACTAATGTATTCTACATGTTTGCGTTTATCTTTAAGGGTCAGGCAAGGTGCTGGTGTCTGTAGAGCACAGACTTGTTAAACCTACTACTTTTTTTTACTAATCACAGATCTAGGACAGATGTCAAGTATCCTTCCACTTATCAGTGTTCTAATGTAAATAAATCTTATAAAAAGGCAGACATAAATTTTATATAAAAAGGCAGACATATACATCTTATGAGCAGAAAGGATTGAAAATTTAACAAATTTAAATGCTAACAAATTGTAGCATGAATTTACAAGAGTCGTTAGATATAAAATAAAAATTAATCCCTTGTCTCTTCTTGTAGCATTTATTTTAATCTAAACATACTTTTTTATGGTATCGCCTTCCTTTCCAATGCACTTAACAATTCTCTATTAATCAAGTACTCCGAATATTAAACAATAAAAATTTCAGATCAAAATTCAGCTGGTAACTCTGTCAGGCTACAAACTATTTGATTTATCCTCGCACATATTTTGCGTTGCCATTTATCAGGACCACATTGTTCTCTTCTTCAGCTCACCGGACATCCAGACCTGAATTTATATATATATATATATATATATATATATATATATATATATATATATATATATATAGTTCAAAAGTTTTAGGTCACCCATGGTAATTTTCCAAATTGGCTCAAAAAGTAGTTGTTTTGTATTTTTAAATAAAATAAAATTATTATACATTTTCTAAAAAGTGTGACATTGATTTTTTATTAAAAATTTCATTAAGACAAAAAGAAAAAAAGCATTTTATGAATAAATTTTGCTCTCGTCAAAATATCCTCCTTTAGCCTTGATTACTGCAGCATAAATTTTTTGTATTCGTTGCAAATGTCTCTCAAAGTATATGTTTGATAATTGGTTCCATTCTTTTTCAATGACTCTAAGATCTTTTTCTTTTTTTTTTCACTTTTCTATCAAGTTCATCCCATGCTAATTTTTGAAATTGGCTTCAAACTTTTTGAACTTAGCGTGGTATATATATATATATATATATATATATATATATATATATATATATATATATATATATAAACATTCGTTTGAACATTGAATTCAACACTCAGAGGAGACAGGCTGTTTCATGCCAGGTGCAATCGTCAGGCCGTGAATGTTGGATTTTTCCTCGACTATTTATATATATGGGTCAGTGGTGCATTGTGGGTAATCTATTCTGGCGGTTATTTTTGCGGGAATGGCTTGTTTGTTTATTTATTTATGTGTTTATACTAACGGGAGTGGTTTCTTAATTTGTTTATTATTTCTTTAGGTTAATATATTTTACTTGTTTTTATATTATATTTATTTTGTTTATTTGTATTTATTCATTTCAGTTTTAGATTATTAAGTAACGTAGATGAGCTCAGATCGTTTATTTAGTAATTTATTTTTGCCTGGAAAGGTAATAACAGCTATTTTCCACCTCATTTTCCATATTTTTGGTGTGATTTGTGTTTTGTTTTTAATTTCCCAGATATACTTGGAAAGCATTGTGCTGTTCGCATATTACTATTTGTGAAAGGTATTTTGTGTGCATAGTTTCTTTGTGTTGTGGAGTGGTTTCACAGTGGAGGCTTGTATTTGTACTAAGTCGGTCCTAAAATAGGTTCGACGCACAAAACGTTAGGAACTTGATATAATAGGTAATGACGCAGAGAAATCTAGTTGTGGTCGCTGATACTTTAGTATCCGACTAACGGTCGTCCGGCATCGACTGACTGACTGACCCAATGAGCGACTCGTTATTCTTACTACTCCTACTTATTATAGGTGGGAGAGTCTATTAACTATAGAATAGGTGTGTTCCACTATAACACTTTGTTTCCAGGATCCTTCAGTTACTCCTATGTATACTTTTTCTTCATTATCTGGTGATTTTACCGTGACTTGGTATATTACGTTGTTTTGTAAGCAATTACCGTTTAAGGGAATTCATTCTTTATTCTACAGTTACACGTGGGTTTAATTTGTTCGGGTGGTTTGTTGATAGTTTTCCTGCTGTGGTTTTTTATTGTTTGTACCATGTTCTCGGTGCAACTGTAGCTGATTTTTACAGTGTTTTTATTGAATATTTTGTGTAGAGTGCTTGATCCCGGGAAGTGTTTGTTTAAGAGTTTGAAGAATATTTTACCTATGTTTGTTTTTACGTTTTTGCCGTACGGTGGGTTGAACCATATGATATTTCTCTTCCTGTTGGCCTTTCTTTTGCTCTGTGGTGAATATGTGAGTGTTGCCGGGAATCCACTATCTTTTAGGGCTGTTTTGTAGTCTTAGCTTCGTATTTAGCTTCGTTAAATATGGTTTCATTGGAAGAATTGTCGGAAAGCCTGCGGTTAATCAATTTTGGTATCTGTTTGATTATTGAAGGCGGGTGATTAGAAGAATCAGTGTATGTACAGTGGTTTATTATTGGGTTTTCTGTATGGTTTATATGTGCCTTTTCTTAGATTGAAGGTAACATCTAGAATATTTACTTTGTTTAGGTTAGTTTTTATATCTATGTCAAATTCGTTATTTTTAAAAATCCTTATTATTGCTTTAATTTAGTATCTTAGATTTATGTCCTTGCTGACAGCGACAATCAATTTTCATGAGATTGTTCGGTATTTTTTACTTTATTCTTTCAAGAAACACTGGTGGCATATTCCATTAGTCTAGCCGTGGTGGGTGATGTGTCGCAGACTCTTGATAATGCACATCGTTAATCGCTATCCTTCCACATGATGGTCTTTCGCAACTGGCACTAGTCTTTTTTTTTAAATAATTTCATCACAAGCAAGCCGATAAAGCCACTAAGGCGCAAGAGTTTACTGAAAGTGAAAGAAGCTGAGAAAATCCATTATTAAGGAGAGAGGACATTAAAAGAACGCGATTCAAGGAGACAGAAAATGATGATTGACACGACATTTAAATTTTCGAAGATAAAAATTGACAAGGAAGCAAACGGGAGATGCGAGGGAAGAAAAGATTAACATAGATTAACTTAGAGTTACATCTTTTAATTTCAACAGTAAAACGATGAGACAGAGTTGCCAATCTATTACTGCACTTGAATTTGTGAAGTCGGGATACAAAAGAGGAATACTCAGCGGAATAATTATCATGAATATATTTATAGAATAGAGTACAGTAAAAAATTATAGAAAATATTAGAAAATATAGAAGCTACTGCGGTGGGAAAGTGATTGAAGCCGAGGTGCCAGGACAGATAACATCGTAGATTCTACTTTAGATTTTGTCAACACAAATTGTAACTCTGTGCTGAATTTCAAGATTGTTTATTTTTTTTATTCAAATACTGTCAGCTTATTAAAAAAATCTTAAAACTATTTGTAGTTTACTAAGCGTCTTATTCCGAATACGCCCTAAATGAGAAATGGTTTCGATGTTTGAATGTTTATTTGACATTGTCTCAACCAGGCCATTTTCTAAATTTTACATTTACTTCAAAGAATTTCCATGATCTCAAATTTTAAAAAAATCATATAATTAGATTCTGAGTCACGAAAAAAAAAATTGTTTTAACTTCGGATATCAGTAATAAGATGTTGATGTCTGTATAATCTATTTCACATTGCATTCCTCAAAGCGGCGGTGTGTTGCTCTAAGGATTCCTTCAATATTGAAGCATTTGGTAGAATGCCAATGCAAGATATTCACTCATGAGGTCAAATACTGGACATCCAGTCATATCTATTCTTAAATGATACAAACATATCCGTCTTTTCAAACGTTAGTTTTACTGACATGATATACACCGACTTTAACTAAAAGTTATTCAGACAGGTTATACCAACCAGCTAGCTTGATGTGAAACTTTTTATATAATTAACTCTACAGAGATGAATAATAACTAAATATGCATGGAAAACAGAAACAATTTTGATTTAATAGAAATAAATCCCATTGGTCCATTTTAATGAGTGAAAAAAGTATTCGTATAATGCAAATATCGGATTTTAAAACTTTTAAATTGCTTTAATACTCTAGATTATTCGAGTGTAATATTCTAGAATGTTCCACTAATACTATCAGTAGTTATTTTTAGCCTAAAAAAATACAAATAGAATATTTTGTAATTGATATTTGTACAAGAAGGTTACCATTATTGACAAATTCGCAAAAAGAACTGATTGTTAAGCTCTAGAAAGACGGTAAAAGTCACAGGAAAATCTCAGATAACCAGAATATTCCATTTACTATCATTAGTTCATTCATTGCAAGGTATAAAAACTCAAAACTGTTGAAAACCAAGGAACAGGTGCTGCACGGAAGATTTCTTCGTGATCTTCAAGGAAATTAATGCGTCAAATTGAACAAAATCCAATGGTTGGTCATCAAGAGTTGCAGAATGATTTGCTTTCATAAAAAATCTGTGATTTAACGGACAATAAGCAATGAAATTGATAAGAACAATCGAAAGTCAAGCTCCCCTCGGAAAACTTCACTACTATTGAAAAGACACAGAGATGCCAGCTTGCAATTCGTTCGTGAACATTAGGATAAGGAAAAATCGTATTGGGAAAGAGTATTATGAGAGAATTGGAAATCCTACCGGGATTCATCATTGGCGGCCACAACATAAGATACGCAGATGACACAGTACTGATAGCAAACTCGGAAAAGAAATAACAAACCTCCTACAGAAGGTAGCGAAGGAGAGCGAGAAGAAGGGACTAAACATAAGTTAAGAAGACAGAATGCCTTATCATCAGCAAAAAGATGAACCCGAAATGCAATTTACAGTTTGGGGACACTAAAACCAAGCAGTGCGGAAATTTAAATATCTGGGAAGTGTTTTGACAGAGGACAATAAGTACGACGCTGAGATCCGAAGACGTATTGTGATGGCCAAAGACGCATTTCAAGAGCTAGGCAGAGTATTACGAGACACGAGGATTTTTTGGTAACAAAGGAAAGAGTACTGAACTGCTACATGATATCTGTCCACCTTTACGACAGAGAATTTTGGGCGTTTTCCTCAAAGATGAAGAAGAGACTCGAGGCAACGGAAGTATGGTTCTACAGAAGGATGCTAAGGATAACGTGGACCGAGCATGTGAGCAACGATGAGGTTTTGGAGAGGATGCAAAACGAAGAAGTTTATACTTAACATCAGGAAGAGGCAGCAGAAATTTCTGGGACACGTAATGAGAAAGGGGGGCTTGGAGAATCTGATACTCATAGGTCGAATAGATGGAAAGAGAGACAATGGAAAGCAACGCATGACATACCTAGCAGGCTTAAGCAAGTGGATGACAGAAGATGGCCTGTGTAGCAAAGAGAGCTACAATGGGATAGGGGGAAGTGGAGAGCCATAATCGCCTACAGCCTGAAGGGACACGGCACATAGAAGAAGACAACACTGTAAGCAATCACGACAAACGAGCAAGCTGTAAAGGTCAGCACAAGCAACCCTGGTCACTCCGCCCCGCATCAACTTCAGACTCTGCCTACTCTCTCCTTCTCCAGAGTCGCTTCCCTTGGCTGCAAAATGCATTCCGCCTTGATCCTCTTTATCGATAATACAAAGATTTTTTTCTTAACAGTTCTTGTGTTTTTTTCTTTTCACCTAACTGTGTTACTTGTTGTTTCGTTTGATCTCTCCTGACATAATTTGTAATATTTCAAGTATTTTATATTTTATATATTATACATCCGATAAGGGGTAAAATTTTATTGAAAATCAGCATTACAGTATTCGTTTCGAAGGGGAAAAATTTGCTATTTCCGTGATCATTCTAAATCACCATGTTGTGACTTGACTACGCATGCCTGTCTCTGAATACTTTTTCAGATAATTTGAGAAAGTATTCCAATATTGTATAATAATGTTTTTTATTGAATAATTCAATAAAAGTTGAAAATAGAATTTAAAGACTCTCAAACACTTACAATGTTTGAGAGTCTTGCAATACTCTGCAATTGAAAATATATGACATTTCCTGCATGAATAAAGCAGACACTTCTTGAGGAAGAATTAAATACACCAATTTTTTCCTAAATCCGATTTGGAATATAATTTTTTGCAATATTTCCCATATTCTCAACTCCTCTCAGAAATGATGCAATAAGATAACTTTTTCGGTCAAATTATACACAGAACATTTTTTAATCGGTATCACATCATGCAAGGCAGTAAGGCCACTAAGACACAAATGTTACAGTGTGTGGAAGAATTAGGAACAGAAACAAGCAACCAGGAGGACAAGACATAGCGATTGACATTGCATTTAAATTTTTGCAGATTAAAGTTGGCTGGAAAGCACAGAAAAGGAAGGGAGTTCCACAAGCAAGTAGTACGAGAAAAGAAACTGTTAGTATAGAACTTACGGTTACATCTACCTAGCTTAAATGTAAATTGATGAGATCTCGACGCTAGTTTATTATTGCGCTTAAATTCAAAAGGCCTAGTTACCATAGCGAAGAGCTCATCCGAATAATTACCAGGAAAGTATTTATAGAAAAGACACATAGCGGCAACCTTACAGCAGTGGGAAAGTGAATGAAGCCAAGCCACCAGATCAGGACCAATAATATTGCTGATCTGGATCTTATCAAGCAGCTCAAAGTAAATAGCAGGGGTACCGGATCTTATGTGGCAGCAATATTCTAAGCATGGACGAATAGTTGACTTAGAGATATATAAGATTGATTGTGAAGAGAAAAATTGTCTCGCACGACGCAATGGACTGTCTTTCTTAGCAGCTGATCTAGCAATGGATTCAATATAGTCTTTCTTTCCAATTCATGTCAGCCGAGAACGTTAACCTGAGAAGACCGCAACGAATCACTTTCCTAGAGGTTAGCATCAGCCATGTTGATGGAAGGCAGAGAGGGGTCTCTCAGAGGATTACTGGAGCGATGTTTAGTTTGAAGGCGTTAAAATTAACAAGCTATCTTTTGCCCCAGTTAACGATGGACTTGAGGTCGTTTTGGACATTGTCTGACATTTTGACCTTGTCGGACTGATCAGCCTTACTATCGAGGCAGGAATAAGTGGCTGTGCTCTCAATGTAGATGCCAAGTTGAAAGCTTATGTCATCGGAAAGGTCATTAACGAAAATTAAAAACAGATTAGAACCAAGGATAGAGCCCTGGTGTGGGGGTGGGGACACCCGCGAAAGGATCTAGACGAGTGACCGTTGAGGATAATATTCATTTCACGATTTCATATGAAAGACTGGATCAGTTCAAAAATGTGTGCGGAGACACCGTTTTCAGCTTGTGGGGAAGACCTGTATGCCAGATCCTGTCAAAGGCTTTCGAGATGTCCCATGCTACAGCCAGAGAGTGTGATAGACTGTTTCCGCAATTATCGTTAGTATATCAGCAGTTGGCCAGGAGAAACAAAAGCTATATTGCTTATTTGAGAAGAGGCCCTGCGGTGAAAGATGATGAACCAATTCAACATTGATTAGGGCCTGTAGAAGTTTCTCGAAAAGCAATAGAAGACCGATAATTGGAAAGGCCGGAAGGTTCACCAGACTTCTTAAAAACTGGAACAACAGACGATGACTTTCAGCAAGTAGGAAAGCATGAGGCAGCGAGGCATTTATTATAGAGTTTTGAGAGAACAGGGGCCAGTTCGGGAGCACACTTCTTAATGACTATTACAGGGATACCGTAGGGTCCATATGCTTTGTGGGGATCTAAGTTAGAGATGATAGGAGAAACTATGGAAGGAGTTATATGCATATCAGTCAGCAGAGAATCAGTTCTAAGTGAGAAGTTTGACAGGCATACTCCAGATGAATCAAGAGCAGAGTTTGAGGAGAATTTACGGGCAAAGCATTCAGCTTTATCAACAGAGGATGATAAAATCTCATATCAATTGAAGAGTGGAGGAATAGAGATCTTGCACTTATTTCATAGTCTATTACAAAGCCGCCAGTAGTCACGGGGGCCAGTTGTTAGAGGCTATGCAGTCCTTCATTCTCTCGGCAAATGGAGACTTAGCTCCTTCAAGGACTCGCTTGCATTTATTACGAGCAGTAACGAATAAGCGCCTGATGTGACAAGAGCTATTACGCTGGTATAGCCGAAAATAGTTCCTAAATAATAATAATGGTAGACCGACCAAGAAGAAAAACACCCATGAGAAATATCTTGATGCTGTTTTTAAGGAAGAAATGAGCTGATGCAATCTACAAGGGAAAATGCTGAATACTTAAGGAATTTTCTTTAACTGTACAGAGAACAAAATTTAAAGAACCTAATCAAATTAGTGATAAACCCGAAGGTAAAAGATTAGTTTGAATAACTAGTGAATTTCAATGAGGAAAGCCAAAGGTACATAATAAGATTCGATATATTTTATTCTGATTTAACCACAAAACGTTTAGTTATAAAATAGCATTTATACCATTTTGCGCCTGGCTTCACTTCGCCTCGTAGCAATTAGATTCTGGGATCTCCTTGACAAACTGCTAATTAAATCATTCAACGACCCACTTGTTCTGATTTAATCAATGATTTGTGTCCAACCAGTTCTATCTCTTCGATTGTTATTGTTGTTGCTTTGATCAGCGCTTTTCACTTATTGTTCCTTCCTACATCGTAACAATATAAAATGCTTCCTACAAAACGGATGCTGTTATACGCAGCAGACGAAAAAACAAAACAAAAAGGTTATCTTTTTTATGTAAATAAATGGAAAAGTTGAATGAGAAAAGGAAGTATGGAAGCCGACAGATCCTCGTGCGGGTTGTGGTAATGGATCCCTGCAGAATTGAATGGTCAGGTTCGCCAGTAAAAACCTGTTCATTCAGTCCAATTGACCAGGCATTTTGGGCATTTCAGGAAATATGTTGGAATCTAGTCAGTTTTTAAATCTGAACTTCTTACAATAATAATTTACTAAAATTAGTGTGTCACAAGTCGTAGAGCACCCAATGGTTCGATTTTGCTATCGGTAAATAAGAACACATTAAAACCTTTCTTCTTGTATGCGCCGTGTCCCTTCAGGGCGTGGGTGATCATGGCTCTCTACACATTCCTATATTTTGTTGCTCTAAGTAATGTTTCTTCGTTTATTATCCATGTTCTAAAATTCATTCACACAAACTCCTTAGGGGTTGGTTACTCGTTGTCTCTCTAGGCTCCATTTTACCTTCAATATGTCCTTTGAGTGCGAAACGATGATCCCACCATGTTTCAGGCTACAAAGTCAACAAAAAGTGACTGGATAAGATGATTTGGATGAAATTAAATTCTGTTTAGTTTTATTTCTTTCAAGATATGAAATCAGGTTGACAAAATATATCATGGAAATAAAATGATTTTTTTTTTAATTTTTAAATCATTTCAACCAAAGCATGTCGATAAAAAACATGAAGACGCAAGCGGTTACTGAGAGTGAGAAAAGCAAAGAAAACGTTATCGACTACAAAAGACAATAAAAGAATGGATAATTATTGATATTGCATTGACGTTTTGTGGGGGGGTTAGTTGACAGGAAAAGCTTGAAATCGGAAAAGAGTTTCGCAGGCGAGAAGTGCGAGCGAAGAAACTATTAGAATAGAAATTACGGTTGATTTACTTTCACTATGAATTAATATATTAGGGAGTATATCCTCTTCGTGTAAATTCTGCAAATTTACACGAAGAGGAGATACTCCCTAATAAATTAGGCTGTAAATTCTGATTGCTTTGAACTTGGTAACGGGTAGTTATGTTGTTTTAAACTTTCATTTAACCCCGTTGAAAAATTAGTGTAACAATATTTAACATGGCATACGAACGAACGATTTTTTTTTAATCAGAAAGGGACTCATTTTCCCAGGATATTGGGAAAATTATTAACAAAAATTTCTCTGAGAAAGAAAATTATAATTGTGAAGACACAATGAGCAATTGAGGGAGACGTCAGGAAGATTGACATCATATAATGGCTCCTCCCAGAGGAGGGGGGATCTTTCAAAATTGGAAGTGTGAAACAGAGAACGAAAGAAGGAGACTGGTTTAATTTTAGGATATTTGCATAAAACCTCACTTATGCGCCTTCACCATACCATTAGGAATGAACACCCATAAATACAAGCGCCGACGGGGGCTAAAGTAGTTGGAGTTGGAATTGTGATCCGGAGTTGCAGCGAGTTACGCGGACGGGGAGTTAAGAGATTTTTGATATTATGCTGTTTTGCAACCTAATGATAATAATAATTATCCGCCGAAGAAAAACTCCGACGATATCCTTGTACCGTACTTGAAAGTACAATCAACAGCACTTGAAGTTAAATCCAGTTGTCGCTGAAGAAAAACTCCGACGAGATTCTTGTGCCGTCTTTGGAAGTACAATCAACATTACTTGAAGAAATCTAGTTGTCAAGTCTGGCCATCCTTAGAGAAGTTAGCCGAAATTTTCGTTCCGTTGCCAAATATAAACGGGTTGGGAAAAGAAAAAAAAAGTATTTTTTTTTATTTTGATATAAATATAATCTAGTGGCTTATTCAGGCGACATCTATTTTATTTTCAATTTTGTGTGCGCGTATTCAACTCCTTGGTTTAGGTTGGTTGAGATACCCCGATGATAATTCGGCTTGACCCTCTTAACATCAAAAATCACAACGTGGGTAATAGAGGTCATAGTTGAAGAGGTCAACTTAAAGACCAGCTGCAGTGTAAAACGCCACCAACGACCGACGAGTGTGGACTGACGGCTTGTTCTCCGATACCAGGATCGATCCCGACCAAAGACAGCAGGCCGCGGCCCGGCCACGCCACCATATTAACACATCCTTCTTAACGTGTGCTGTTGATGTCCATTTGGAAGTTTGTTTTTGATATCACACCTAATTTTTATAGTCTGCCCAATTCATTATTAATTGGATCTAAGGCCGCAAAAGGTACACTCTTTTTTGGCTTAAATATCGGTGTTACATTGTCTTTTAACTCAAACTTAGCTTTTGCTTTTGCTTTCGTGTATGTCCCTAGACCTTCTGAAAAAACTCTTTTTCACTTCATTTTTCAATGTTTCAGTTGCCATATTAGTACCGGAGGTAACAATATTTAACTTGTTGCAAAAAGAGTTAATTGGGAGGTCCCAAAGATCAAACAATGTGATCCAGTCTGTTCCAAACAAGTTAGCAATATTCTTTGATACAAACACCACAGTATTTTCCACAAAAGAAACGTTACAGTTGAATTCACCCCCAAAAGTTCAATCTCTTTCCTAAGATTCCATGCGGAACTTTAACAGAAGTTAATAAACTAGGTTTACTCATTTTTCTCCATGTCTGTTGATTTGTGATAGTGATATAAAATCCTGTATCTAGTTGCAATTTTATTTTTACATTATTAATTTGCACAAAAACAAATTTCCTCTTTTGAGATGTCTTGTTAATTTCCCTTTTAGGTTTCTTATCGTTACTCCATGTATTTATCATGTTCACATACGTTTTTTCTCCATTTTTTTTGTATTTGCAACACGTACTTGTGTCCTAATCTCCCATATTTATAATATTTTTTGTTCTTGAAGAAAATCATTTTTAAAATTTTACCTCAACAATTTTCTCTTAGATGGTCGGACATTACGTACTTATGAATTGTCTTTTTCCTCAGTCCTTGTGGTATCAAGTTTCAAATTCACAATATGTTGACACTCTTCCGCTATTTTCTGGAGAGTTATTTTGGGATCCATTTCTAATTTAGCAAGTATCCTGGATCTTATCGCCACGTCCTTATGAGAAGTTAAACCCTGTACGAGTATCAGACATTTAAATTGATCACAAGTTAATTCATTTAACTTGAACTTTTCACATTCTCGATTCATGACTCCTGCATAAGTGATAAAATCTTCATCGTCGGACTTTACTAAGTTAGGACATTGCCATCGTGTATTAAATAATGAAATCCTATCACCAAAAATTCCGTCTCATTAAAATTTCTCTCTTAGTTTTTCCGGCAAAATATAATTTACATATTTTTCATGTTCAGCAGGGGACCATTTCCTTAATAATAACCAAACTTTCTTTTCATCATTCCAATGCGAACAATCCCTTTTGAAGATCCCTTCGTATCTTTTATAAAATGGAAAAGTCATCACTTCATTTGGATTGTACACAAATTTATTAATTGAATTAACAGCAGCATCTGAAATGAATAAATCTGAAGTTTTTCCATCCATCATTTTGGTAAAACAATTGTTTTTCATATTTTTGTTGCTGCAACATTGAACCATGATAGCTTTTAATTCTTCTATTCCGTTGCACTCTGCTGATTAATTTTTTACCTAGTGTAAATTGAACGAATCCTTATCCAAGTTGAAAGAATCCTTGTGCAAGTTCAACGAATACTTGTCACCACTTTGTGATGTCAACGAACACACGTTGCCACTTATGCAATGTCAATGAATACTTGCTGTCACTTTCGTAATGTTTGTTGTAGTAGAGACTTTGTTAACTGCAGATATAACTATAGTAACACCATTGAATACTGGTGTCAGATGCCTTCAAATAATACTTGCACTAATAGTACTTGCTTGATAATACTTACTCAAATAGTAACCACCGAATAGTGATGACTTGGACACCATGCTAATTCCCATATATACATTTTGTTTACCATCACGTGATTATTCAAAATAGGATCGCCTGTGTTTGCTTTTTGGTGATTTGTGTTCCAACTCCATTGTCAGCAGCAACACTTTATTTCTATATAACAGTATGTGTGTGTTTTATATATATATATATATATATATATATATATATATATATATATATATATATATGCACAGATGAGGTGAAACCTTTTTCTTGTAACCAGTAAATTCTATAAAAAAAAAAAATTGTTTGGAGACATTTTGAGAAATGGATTGGGCTTGGCTTTTCAGCACCACCTTGTGTGTGTGTGTGTGTGTGTGTGTGTGTGAATATAAATATTTACTAAGCATAACTTGATTTTTATCAGAGTATAGGCAAGAAAGAATCGCTTCTTTTGAATCAATTTTTAGTTTTTGCTTTTTCTTGCATTAATTTTAGGAATGTATTTTTTGTTGCTTTGTTGGTTTATATTGTTTTTCCAAGGAAGCATTAAGAATTTGATCTTTGGTGCTGGATCACGTAGTGCCACTCAAATAGGACATTAGTGTAGAAGTCTACTTCAGAAAAGATTTCAATAAGACTGTGTTTAGATATAAAGACAAAAATTAACATGGTTTTTAAATTTTTTATTTTATTTAAAAATGACGGAAAAGAATTGAACAAAAAACAAAAGAACTGTTTTGGGTTAAACAGGAAACAAGGAAAAATGAAAACACATTTTTGAGATTTTGATGAAATGTGATTAGCACTGTGCTTTCATTAAAATGATGAGCAGACAACTGAATGTGGTTTAGAATCATTCTGTCAAAGCTGAATTTAGAGAGTACCATTTGTGAATTTACATGGAAAATAGATTTTGTAACAGTTTTTATATCCACAAAGCAAAAACAAAAATACTGAGAAGCACAAATTATGAAAATACGAAAAGTAAAAAGTTTTGAAGAAATTTTTCAGGAATGTTGGAAAAAATACAAGTAAGCCAAATTTGCTTCCTTTGATGATAAAATAAAAAAAATTCTTCAGTTTTTTAACTTTGTTATAGAGGGGGGTTTAAATGCTTTGCGTACAGTTGAAGGCACTTGGAGTGACAATGGTGATAAACTTGGGCCACTTTCATAGGTCAGCAGCTTGGCACATTTGTTTTGTTGGAGCATCCTTTGCATTTTTCTGGCTTCATCAGATCTGTGTACAGTCAGACTATTTGAGCACACATCAGTGGTGGATGGTGTCTGACAAAAAGAGAGACCAAGAAGTAAGCAGAATTTATTAAAGATCAAGTAGTACATACAAAGTTTAAAAATAGCCAACCATTAAAATGCACTCAATCAAGAATTTAGTAACACAAAAGAAAATAGTTAATTTTTGTGATAAAATAGGAACTGTTATGAATTTTTTAAGCTTTTTTTGTTTCTTTTTATCACAACATTCTGAAATGTTTCAAATATTTACATGTTATCAACATGATGCAGAATAAAGTTGGAAAAAAACAGGGTGCCTGGAACATGACAGATATGAACTTTTTCTATGCAGGATGGCTTTGATAGCTAAATTCATTAAGATATTGTCAACAAAAGACTTTCTATTGTGAAATGGGAGGCAAGTTTATGTCTGAAGCCATTTATTTAATTTAAAAGTTGAAAAAGATTCACTGATAGTGTTATGATAGAAAGCAATAAAAAAATAAATGAAGAAAAAAGAATAAATCTGTGGAATATTCTGAAACTCTTTGGAAAAAACTGAAAGCAATTAAAATCCTACAATTTGGACTTTTTTAAAAAATTTAATATCAATGACAATAGCAAATACATAAATCATTTGACAAATGTATTTGATGAAATAAAATTCATCTGTTGACAAAAATGTTATTAAGCATTTGAGGATTTGTGTTTTTATCAATAATTTTGAAAAGATATTAAAAAATCAATAAGCAAATTAATAATTATATCTGAAATATAAAAATATATTGGGTTCATTGTCATAAAGAAAAGCTCTTCTGACTTAATGATTGCTATATATTGGTCATGTGATAGTCTATGTTTTTTTTTTTTTTTAAAGTCATTATCCACACAGTATTTTTTTCTAACTCTACCAGATTCTGAATTTTTATAAAGTAACTTCCAATTTTGCTTAAGATGAGACCTAGATTATTTAAAGAGGTCACAACCTTCTTCTATGTTTGCAGGTCATGGTATATTGATGTTCAGACTACTAACTCATCTCAGAGAAAAATAAATTTTATAAGCAATTGTTGTAGAAGTTCTTGAGAAGCAGTATTATTGGCATATCAGAAATTATGCACATTAGTATTCTCATCTTCATTGTTTTGATCATTGTGTTCTCTAACACTTTTCCAATAAGTGTTGTTAGAAATACTTTCGGTGTGTTATTATGTTTTTTTCTTGCAATATAAATGGACCAATTATGCTTGGCAAGAGCAAATAACTACTAAAATAGGTCACAAGAGGGTAGCACTGTTTGTTATACAATAAGAAAAAGGATTTTGTTTCAATAACCTTTGATAAAAAACAGAAAAGGTTAAGAAAATAGAAAGTCATCAAGCTAAATTTAAGCAGTCAACTTATGTCTGAAGTAGTTGTGGATTTCCAATAAACATCAGGTAAAAGCCAAGAAATATTTATTTTAGGGTGAGCAGTCCATCGCCACTTGAAAGACAAATACAATACAATTTTTCTTTGTCAAACTAAGTAGTCTAGTATATCTTATCATTAGGAAATTGGTATTAAGCAATGGCTTCAGCAACAGAAGAGACAAGGCAGCACCATTAAATTGTGTGTGTATGCATGTGTCTCACTTAGGAAATACAGTACTCCAACAGATCACTAAACCTGGGAACAGTTGACCAGACTGTTTGTAACTGTCGAACTCTCTGCCTCAGCAGAGAGGAACCCAGATGAGGCTTTGCCGAAAGGGCAAAGTTTTGTCTGGGGAGGTAGACAGGCCCTGAACCCGTTTATGTGGGTTCTAAGGGAATATTTTGGGCCGAGACTATGGGTTTGGAGAACTCAGGATAAACTCGGCCTTGTGCCACATACATCCCTCGTTGGGGCTGTTAAATATAATGGATCACTAAACCTACAATCTATGTCAACTTATTGTTATTTGCATTGCTAATAATCCAATTAAAATCAACAATTCAGTACATGTTTGAATGCTGAAATAAAAATCCTTTCCTTAGATGTCTTTAACATTCAAACATGAATATGTAATTGTTAATTTTATTTTCTTAATTTTAGTTATCTACCTCCATTAGACCTAAGAAATACATATACCATGCCATTATGAAAATAGCAAATGTCCACACAGATATAAAATAACCATTATTAAAAATGTATTCCATCTTACATACTTTGAAAGAACAAATGAAAAACGCTTATGAATCTAACATGTTTCACAACATTAGTATAATTTATGGCATTCCGAATTCAAGTAGAGATGATGCGTCCTTTTAAAGTTACAGAATTCCAAGACTAACTGAAAAAAAACCCACAAACACTGCTTTATCTATGTAAGTGTATCATAATTCTAGTTTGATTATGTGGGAGTCACTTGATAATGTATATTTGTCTGTGTGTGTATGTGTGTGTGTGTCTAGTAAATATTATGTTTGTCAGTTGTCTTCATTTACAACAGCGAGACACCTTGGAGTCTAAAATCCTGTATCTACAAGCATAAAAGGGATCAATGTTTGGACAACCCTTTAAATTCGCTCATAATACACAGAAACAAAACTGGGCATAACTTTTATTTTACAAATGCCACCCTAATTAAAAAAGAACATAATTCTTTATGGAGAAAGTACTTTGAGGGAGCCCTGCTAAATATTTTACCAACTATATAGAGTAGAGTCAAAAACCAGAATAAGAAAATTAGCCATATTGACAAAAATCTTTCAAAAATAAAATATACTTTTTCTGAAACTTTATTTGCGGAAGATTAACAAATTTAAAGTTTAATTAATCTGAATTAAAACAAATATTACTTTTAGTTTAAAATATTGCAGAAAATCATTTTTTAACACAGATATGGGTGTTTTTATGAGATTGACACATCTATTGATAACCTGATGTTTCTAAGAATTATGTAAGAGGGAAAAACTTGTAAAATTACATGATGTATACAATAGATATACCTTTTTAGATATTATTTTAAACATTCTAATAGTTTATTGAATTTTAGGTATTTCTGTTTTATAACCTTACTTATAAAGGGGCTTGTTGAAGAGATGTTAGGAAATTACCAATAAATATGAAATTTACTAAAGTTTCTGCTGTTATTTTCTGATAATGTTGTGCATGGACATTCATATTTACAAAAATAGTCAAGTTTATGTAAAAATTCAAAATTCTTTTTGAAATACGAGTGGTAATTGTAGTAAGCTTTTCTGTTTATGATGAGTAAGTATATTTAATAACAGTATTACTTGAATGAAAAAAATTAATACAGAATTTTAAAAATTCTAATTAAAATTAAAACAATTGTAAAAATTCATTATCTATCAAAAAACTTTTTTTATTAAGACAATAGTTTCCATAATATATATTTTATTCATGAAAAACTTTTCTATTTAAATGTCGTGTTTTATTGCATTATTTTATGAAAAAAAAGGAGATTTTCTCTAACTAGGGGTTCTTTTTGACAAAAAAAAAAAAAAAAAAAAAAAAAAAAAAAAAAAAAATTGTTGATTTAAATTCTTGGATATATAATCATTAAGCACAACCAAAAGTATTTTCTTGAAATTTCATAAAATTAAATAAATGTGGAGTAAAAGATGTAAAAAAACTATTTTTACCAAGATTTTCTGAAAAAGAAATGTTTAAAAAATGATTTCATTCATTTGTGAATAAGTCTTGAAAGTTTTATTAAAATCCAACAATTATTCTTTTTTCAAGAATTTTAAAATCAATGTTTTTCACTGCAAAAAGATGCTTAAATTTCCCTTACTAATTTACGGCCCCCTTTTGATGTAAAAAAAAAAAAGAAATTAAGTTTCTAAAAAGGATAAAAAATAATTTTTTACATCAAAAAATCCTTTGACTTTTCTTCTTAATTATAACAGAATGTGACAAGTTGTTGTTACGGTTATTAAACCTTGGTCATTTTTTTTTTTTTTTATCTTGTATGCTCATTTTTTTTTTAATCTTGTATGCACATTTTTTTTTTTTAGGAGGAAAGAAAAGTGTAAAAAAATAATAAAAAGGGATTTACTGAGTGCATTTTTCTTTCTCACTTGAGAAACTTATGTGATTTTTGAATTGAAGTTTAAAAGTTCTATTGATGCTGCAATGAAGCAATCCAATCAAAACAGATATTTGGATCCTCAGAGCAGAAATTATTCAATGAAAAGATGTTTGAGATAATGTAGCATTAACAGGAAGTCATCTTATGGATTTGTTGAAATAACAACAATTATTGATAGGGAAAATTGTGAATGATCTAGAAGACAGATTTAAATAAAGAAATCTACTTGCCCATGTTTTAAATCAGATAAAATTTTCAGACTATTTTTAGTTCTTATTTTTATTATTTTTAATAGAATCTTTTGGCTGGTATATACTTTGGCTTTCCTGCATTATCTCAAATTCTGAAATGAAATTCTATTCATTACTTTTATTTTGTGATTTTTAACACACTGTTTTGACTGATGTGTTCTCCAGCCTGTTTTTTTTTTGTAATGAAGTCAAACTTAAGCACAATAAGAAATCAAAGTCCAAAAGGAAAAAATTAAACTGAGTATAAATCTTAATACGTTATGGAAGCCAGTATTTCAAGAAATCTAACATACTTGAGATTAATGCAGAACTATTCAAAGACTTTCAGTTAACACATTGTGAACTCATTAATATATTCCATAAAAAGCCGACCGTTTTTATAAGAATCTTTTCTGTTTTCACTTTAATTAACACAAGGCCTTAACACTCAGTCCTCTGATTCTGTTGAGTGTTTTAAATGTGGAGATAAAAAAGAAAATTAATAATTAAAAAAAAAAAAAACAACAGATACAATAAACACCTGGTAAAACAGAAGAATATTTGTGCCGATGGTTTGCAAATAAAAATCTCTGGAATAATGAAAATACTTTATTGGGAACTTCAGACAATATAGCAAAGCTGAAATGTGTTAAAAACAACACTAAAAATGGTCAGTATTTAAAAATCTATAGAATCACTTTTAATTAAATTTTGAAAAATTATGCTTAATGGGTATTCCTTTTTCAGCTTGAATAACCAAAATACCTTTGTAACATATTATCCAATGTTGTAACCACTGAGCTGTGCTTCAGCATGTCACAAATGTATTCACTTAACACAAGAAAAAAAAAAGTCAAATGTCAGAGATAAATACAAAAGTCTCCAACAGTGTTTTATCAGTAATTGTGATAAAATTTGTCATAATGACAACTTGACATTGATAAAATTCTGAAAATGATCATTTCTCATATCAACAGCCAATGAAAAGCATTTTGAATTGCTAACTTCCTAATGCTAACATCTCATATTTCAATAGTAATTTAGATAAGAAACTAATTAAGTTAGAAGCATTTTCACATTTAATATTGTTAACTCTTGCAATCTTAATGACATATACATATAACAGGGTGCTGGCCCTAGATCAATGTTTGGTTGTATGAGAATGCAAAATGATGATTTGAGGTGATTATGTAATCGAAATGAGATGCTGCCTGCCTCTACTGATAACTGTACCTTCCCCCTCCCTGGTGATCAAATAGACAATGTTTTGTGTGCTATCAATGCAGAAAGAAAGCAAATGATATCCCTGCTAAAACAGTGACGGTACAAACCCTGAGACATCAGCTTCCCCATGAAATAGCAGTGTTAGCCATGCAATAGAATCCTTTTGTTAGGCAACTGCTAATGTTTTGGGTTTCATAAAAGCAGGCACATTTTCTAGGAAGAGGCAGTGTTGGCAGAACGCCATGTGGAACTTTGTGACTCTCGCTATCTTATCAACATTTGCTTTTTTTTTCTACCTACATTTATATATGTTACAAGTTAAACTGAGCACAATTTACTATTAAAGAGTGAAAAACTTTTTGGTGGATTTTGAGGTAATTCTGTTTTGTTTTGTCCAAATTCGTGAATTTTTTATTTATTTTTTTTACAATGGCAGCTGTCTGCCTTACTTTTTGATCTAAAATATTGTTGCAAAAAATACAATTAGAAACCTTGACAACACAAGCTCCACCTACCCACTTGGTGATAACAGCAGCACTTACAATACTTTCAAAATAGCACTTACAATATTTCAAAATAGCGGCTGTATTGTTTTTTGTTTGGACATTACAAAAAAAGTTGCTTTCGAAAGTTGAAAAACGGACACAAGCCCACCACAAGCAAAATACATTAAATAAAAAATAAAAAAAAATTATATTTTGATATTTAAATTTTCTATAATTATTAATCATTTTTATGATAATTTTAATAATAATTATCTAATATTTTTTTCTATTATAGATATGATATATAAATTAATATTAATGATTATCTTGTGAATAAATACTGCATTTTTATGAATAAAGTTTACCTTGTAAATGCAATATTTATTCATTTACATTTGAATTAGGATTGCTTAGATATGATATTTATTTTTGAATTAGAATTCATTAAAGAAACATTTTGGAATCTTAAATATGAAAAATAGTACAATAAAATTGGTACCTTAAAAAAAAAAAAAAAAAAAAAAAAACCATACTAAGATAAAAAAAGCCACAAACTTGATAAAAACAAAGTTTTATCGTTAAAATGTTTGTTATTATTAAGAGTCAAAACCAAAGTATTTTTTATTATTTTAAATTTTTTAATCCTTTTTTTGGTTAAAAATCTTGTTTCTCTTGTGTCAGCAGGTGGGCCAAAGATGCAAAATTTTAGCATCTTTTTTGTATTAAAAAACACATTCAGAAATTCTTGCAAATATCAAATAATTGTTGTATTTCATGATGCGCCGAGTTCTGGGTGCACAAGAAATGCAGTAAGCTCGGACATCTGGTGAAGGATTAAGATTTCAAATGTGTATGTCATTTGGGATCCATGTGCCCCATTGATGGCAGATCACAGACCAGTATCTTGGTTGTACCTGACAAGTTGGATGTGCTAGCCTCCTTCTGCTACCTGGGTGATATGCTTTCTGCAGCAGGCAGCTGTAAACTTGAAACCACAGTATGGGTAAAAAATGCCTCCCTTCTCACCACCTCTCACATAGTACATGCGGCCGTGTTTATAGCACTTGCGTTTGGAGTGTGTTGCTCCATGCCAGCGAGACCTGGCAAAGCCTTTAGTGCTTGCAGTATAATTACAGATCTGTAATATCAAGCCAGGGGATGCGGCCACTATATGATCAAGTGGGTTGTTGTTGCAGCTTGAGGATCTTGATCTCATCCTGATAGAAAGAAGGCTTTGTTGGTATGGACATGTGGAGAATTTCAGTGGTGCTATTAAGTACACCCTGTGACTTTCAGGTTAAAGGAAAGTGAGTACCTGGGAGGCCAAGATATCATGGAGGGAGCTGATTGTGATTGCAGAGAGTAGAAATTCTCTGCAGTCAACCCGCATGACATGCATTTGGAAATCTGGAGTGAGAACTGCCATGTGTGCAGCTAGCTAGTTAGCTGGAAGTGGATCTACTGATATGGATGATGCTCCCACACGATAAACAAAAGTAACCAATGAAAAAGAAGAGAAAAAAAGGGAACCAGAGAGAACTGAACCCTGAATGAATTTGGTGAAAAGTCATTAACTTTGGAATTTTGTACAGGTAGTTTCCTTTCTCTGATAAGGGAAAATATTTACTTGAATTTCTGAGCTGAAATCTGATGAGAAAATTAAGATCTGTATTCATGTATGTGTCTACACCATGTGCACATATAAAGTGAATTTAAATAAATACCTTGGGTAAAATGAGAGAGAAGTTTTCTTCTGCTAAGAGTGAATCCAGTTTCTCTTTGGATTTCACTAGAAATTCTTGTATGGCCTAAAAAAAATAAAAGCATATCAGAAAAAAGTAAACAAATTTCAAGTCAAAATATCAAAGATTTACAAGAATTATTGATCAATTTGCTTGGCTGTAAAATCAGAATTGTCACAATGGTGAATAAACTAAAAATCTTGACAATACTTTGGACCTTTCAATTTCTAGTTTCTTACTCTATGAATCTACTAAGGGTAATTCTTAGTTGATTCAATGACTAATTTGCATCTCCATCTGTTTTTTGCTTATCATATTTTGACTGGTTAGATTGCTGAGAATTATTAGATGACAGTTGCATTTAGTGGCTCTTTTTGTGCTAAATGAATTTTTGTTGAGAAAGTTCATCAGATGCAGTGTAATATATATATATAATTATTTATTTAAAAATATGATTCCAATGCTACATAAGAGTTCTCATGTTTCAAAACAAGAGCCGAAAACTTCAATATAATTATTTGAATTTGGAATCATATTTTTAAATAAATAATTATATTTATGCTCTACTTTTGTATCGAGCACTATTTTTAAAAAATAATAACAAAAATACTAAAGAACTTTGGATTATTTACCTAATGAGTTCTTTCCTATTTTCTATATATTTTTACACGCACAATATATATATATATATATATATATATATATATATATAGGAAGGGCAGAGAGTATAATGGCTAAATGTGGTAATCAAAACAAAGATGAAGATACTTGTTTTATTAATTGATCAAATAATGATATTTCACCAAAGAACTGACAATTTTTCAATTTTACAAGGATCTATTAGTGTTACTGCTCAATATAACCTCAATCGTCTTTGGAAAAGAAATTTATACATAAAAGATTCATGTGCAATTTGTTATTACAAATTGCCAGTTGTGAGATTTCTTCAACATCAAAACAACTAAAATTCAAATTCATATCTTTTACGTGGCAGCATTAAATAAATAAATTATAACTAAGAATGATGTTTAAGGATTTTTTTTTTATGAAAGTTTTTAAAGTATTTAAGATTTTCAATTATTATAATCATTTTAAGTGGCAGATGGTGTTACAACTTGTTCAAGGGTGACTGAGAAATGAGCAAGCAACATTTATGTCATTCATCTCACATAACTAACTGCCGTTGTGTCACCTCTGACAAACCTGCAAGACAAAGGAAAACAGGTCAACTGACATTATGAAATAAAAGTTCATACAGAACAAACATACAAGTTTTGGCTTTTAATACTAAAATGGCTGAATGTTAATTTCAGCTGAGTTTGTTACATTCACTTTCCCACAAATAATGTTGGGAAAGATAGGAATCCATCACTTCTCCCCTCAGTTATGGGTTAAATAGCTGGGTCCTTTTGCCTTAAGGTGGTAACAAATCTAGGAGAAGGCTATATTGTTCTAGACTGAGGCACTGTTACTATAGCTGCAGTATATATGGTGCCTCTATGACATTAATGGGCCACAGTACTTGTGATATAATGGACAAGGTACCAAAATAAATATCCTCATATTTTTAAAGTCATATTTTCAGGGTGAAGCTTTACTGTGAATCTATGTGATAAACATGGCTTTCATGAAAACAAAAATAAAGTATTTTATATAAATAAGGTAACTATCCAAAGTAATAGTGATCTTTCTCAATAACTTTTTTTCTTTTTTAATATTTAAAGAATGCAGCAATATCAGTTATAGGTGTAACACTTTTTAAGATAGGTCTCTCCTTGCTCCTACCCACCCTATCATAATGTTTTATTAATACAGATTTTTGTATCAGGATATGAGATGAGAGGGACTACTGCCAGAGAAACAAAAATCAGCTACATGAATTATTGCTTAAATCCAGATGTAATTTTAAACCTGTTCAAATTGTTATCTTCTAAGCTGCTAATACATGTTTGAAAATAATAATTTCAGGTACAGACAAATCTCCAAATATTCTGCTGCTTTGAAAATTCAGCTCTATTTAAGAAAATATGAAATTAAAATAACATTTAATAAGTAGTAAATATTTGTTTCTGCAATGTAAGCAATTTGAGCTAAAACTGTTAATGTAGAAGAGAAAATAATTGTGAAGGTATTAAATGCATAAATTAAACAAATGTGCAAAAATTTGAATTAAATAGTGATGGTGAGTTGTCTCTAAATGTGAATAAATTGAAGCATTTACAGATTTTAAAATACAGAAAAAGAGCATTACCCACACACAAGTCAGCATGCCAAAACAGATTTTTAATTTGAAAGATTATGTTGAAAGTTAAATAAATATTTAGTGTAAAATGCCCCCCCGCCCCGGCAATTATTAGGGTGTGAACTTATATAATGCATCTCATTACATTTAAGGATGGGGTAAAGTTTATTGTTAGGTTTTATGGAGTATGCATTTGTGTATTAATAGACAGCAAGTGATAGTAGTGGTAGTTGAGTGAGTGATTTTGTTATATTTTATGTTAGCTACAGGCAATGGATGACATTTGAATGCTTTTTCAGGCGCTATGATCTCTATCAAATATCAGTAATGAGCACCGATTTCCTGCTCATGGGAATTGCTATTTACAATAGATGATGAAACAGGTATTTTCTGTTGAGATACATATACACACACACAAAAGTGGATATTGAAGTCAACACTCAGTGGCAACAGACTGTTTTATGCTTAAACACAATTTTCAGACCTGAATATTGTGTTTAAGCATGAAACAGTCTGTTGCTATTGGGTACTGACTTCAATGTCCACTTTTACATTTACACACTTTTGTAATGCTGTTTGTAGAAGAGACTTTGTAAATCAGATACAACAATAGTAATGCCTTCGAACAAAACTCGGTCAGACGTTGCTAATTCCATATATATATATATATATATATATATATATATATATATATATATCCTTTACCCGTCATGTGATCTAATTATTTCAAGATGATGTTGACTGTGCTTGCTCTCTGGCAATCTGTGTTCAAACCCAAGTGTCGGCAGTGACACTTTATTCCTATAACACCTTCTCTGGAGTCTATATTTCTTCAGCTTTGGTTCAGTATTTAGAAATTCTGTTGCTATTCTTTTTCTCTTACCATAAAACCTGGATTCAACAATTTCTGATAGCATGTGTACATCAAATGTTTCATACAAAATTATAGGTACATCTTTTTGGAGACTTTTTAAAATCAGTGAATCTGTGTTTTAATTGATTAAGATGTCGCTTATGTTGCCACCTTTGTCCCTGTACCATGTATGTCATTTTGATGATCCGTTTTTTATAACGCCATCTTCCCGGAATTCTTTTCCACGTTGATACATTTTAAAAAATGTCCAGCTTTGAAGTATTTACTTATATTGTTATTTCTTGATGCTCTCACTTTATGTTCTGGTAATAATTTATTAAAAACAGAATTAATCTTCCTGGCAAAGTGACATTCCAGACATGGTATTCGGGTTTGGTGTTATTCTGAAAACACTCAGAAATTGCTGAATCATTAATTCACCTAACTCCTCTCCCTCTGACTTTTTTAGTGCCATTTTAAATGTATTGACAAACAATTCCACTTGTCAGTTTGATCTTGAGCGATAAGTAGGAGTTATAATATGTTCTATTGCTAATGATTTTCAAAAAAACTTAATTCAATATACGTGAATTGAGTCCCATTGTCTGAAATGATACAGTCAAGAACACTGAACCTTGCAAAAATCTTGTGTAGGAAATTTATTGTTACCACAGTAGTTGGTCTCCTACATTTTAATATTTCTGGCTACTTAGTGTAACTATCGACTACCACTAGATAGTATGCCGGTTTAGCGGTCCTGAGAAGTCTATATGT
Organism: Acanthosepion pharaonis; assembly: GCA_903632075.3. Taxonomy (NCBI): domain Eukaryota; kingdom Metazoa; phylum Mollusca; class Cephalopoda; order Sepiida; family Sepiidae; genus Acanthosepion; species Acanthosepion pharaonis. The sequence continues at coordinate 870,640 of CAHIKZ030005526.1, read as the reverse complement.
ATTCTGGACCATGGCATACTGGTTTTTGGACAAGGTTGAATTTTGATAGGCAATGACTTTGCTGTCAGAGCACAACCTCTGCATGATTTCACTAAATTTTCAATATCTTGATCCATTTTGGGCCAGTAAGTATAACGTCTCATTAAGGATTTCATTATAGAAATTTCGGAATGTCCTATGTGAAATTCCTTTAGCATACATTTTTGCAACGATGCTGGTATCACAATTCTTTCTACATACATAAGTACATTATTACATAATGAAAATGTGTTATTTCCAGTAATATTTTTTCCTTTAAATCTTAATTGCTTCTTCATTTTCATTATAACGTTGTCTTTTTCGACCTTAATTTTTATTTCCAACGATGTTATGAGCAGTTCTCTTACAGTATTATATAATACATTATTAATTTCATTTTTGGCCCTTATTGCTGCAATTACTGTGTCCTCAAGAGGTTCGCAGAATTTTGGTATTAGCCTAGATAATCCGTCTGCATGACTTAATTTTTTTTTAACTCCATTTTATAATTATAATTCAATAGGATAGTTCCCCAGCACTGCAGTCTATTTGTTATATGTGTGGGAACATCCTTTTTGACTCATATATGGACAATAATGGATGATGGTCTGTCTGTAGTATGAATTTTCTACCATGTATGAATTTATGAAATTTTTTCATAGCAAATACGATGGCTTCCTTTTCTATCTGGCTTTCAGCTGCAATTTATGACCTTGAAGCATGAGCTATTGGTTTAGTTTTTCCGTCCTCATATTTGTATAGTATTGCCACTCCAACACCTGAATCACTTGCATCTGATGCAATCAGAATCTTTAACCTTTACCTGACTAATTTCTTTCTAGAATTGTTCCCCCCTGCCACTGCATTTTTTTTGAGAGTACATAAACATGAACTCCTACTGTTTTAAAATTGTTATAACTTTCTTTGTATTGTGCATATAGATTTTAATTTTTGTCTACTAATAAAATAATGAATGAGTAATATTTTGATGTAATGCATTATGTTTTGAATGCATGTTTTGATGTTGAAAACAAAAAATTGAAACATGAACTAAAAAACAAGGACATTAAAAAATACATAAATGTACTTTAACTTTTATCATTCCTTGTGGAGATCTGGGGTTGCAATAAGAAGCAAAATCACTAAAAAGGCTTTTATTTCATCAAAAAAGTGGCATGTTTCCTCATGTTTACATACGAGAAGACACTAGCATTTATTTGCTCTATAGACAGGTGTAGAGAGAGAGAGAGGACTTTATCTATACTATTAGAAATTCTATCTAGCTTGTAACAGTCATAAGAGGAAAGAGAATGATAGAAGAAGAAGAGATAGCTGACTGAGTTTAGTAGAGGAAGTTGGAAGAACATGTAAGAACAATCTGAAGACTGAAGAGATAACTCCCTTGCCAGTAGGAGATGTTCCTGAACAAAGACACCAAAGCCATGCATATGGACACAAGAGTCCTTCTAAAAGAAAGGAAAATAGCTAGGAACAGAGAATTCAGTGAAAGAGATTGAAGAATTCAGATTAGTTTCACAGAGAGCTAGGACATTTGTAGAATGTTCCAAGAGAAATGATTACACACTGCAGCCAACCCCCTAACCCTATATACATTTTACACCTATAGTGAACCATCTCTCTTTCTCTCTCTAAATGTGACATTCACCCACTATCTTGTTGGACAAACAATTGGGCAGACAAATGACTGACCATAGATACAAAAGAGGGTGAGATCTAAAAGTAGCATTTCACACATGTGCAGAATCAAGTGATCTAATGTGAAAGGTTGAGCAGGAAAAATATCTGAAGAATCAGTTGTGGAGTTTGAGCAATCAACACACTTTCTTTTTGTTATCATCAACTAAAGGTGATTGCATAAGGAAGAGACTGAAGTCTATTCCAAACTCACACACTATGATGCATGTGAACATATATTTGATAGAGGAATTTTATATTGCTGAAGACTTGAAAAGGAACAACCATCACTTGGGGTCAAAACTTGCAACAGTAAAGAAAGAGAAACAGAATTTAAGATATTTCTGCGTGTGTGAATATGAAATCAAAGGACTGAACTGAAAAAGAAGAAAAAAAAGAAATATAAAAAAAGATAGAGAGGAAAGGAAAAAAGAGAAAGTATTTTATTTCAGACAATGGACAAAAGCTAAGTCTTTCATTTGGTTTTCATATTGCATGTACTGCATATATCTTTACATGCAGACATATTTTCTACGTTATTATTTATTCTGGTGTCTGTCATTTGTTACTATAGATTATTTCTCCTTATTCGAGCTTATTTGACCCTGCAAGAGAACCCATCACTAATGGAGTGGAAACCTTAGCCATACCCACTAAAGTCATTTTTTTTACCATTTTCTTTTTATATTTTGTGTTGTGACAATTGGTTTGTATCAATGCCATGAACGTTGAAGAATAAAAGGTTGATGGGTTTTTAGTGAGCTGATTTAGTTGTATTTGGTTTATAGCTTTTACTCATGGTATGTTTTTAAAAGTGGAAAAGGCCAAGAATAATAGTAAAAATTCTTGACTATTAAAAAGAAAGAAACCAGAAACCCACAATTCCTATTTAAAAAAAAAAGAAAAGAAAAGAAAAAAAAAAAAAAAAAAAAAAAAAAAAAAAAAGAAAAAAAAAAAAAAAAAAAAAAAAAAAAAAAAAAAAAAAAAAAAAAAAAAAAAAGAAAAGAAAAAAAAGAAAAGAAAAAAAAAGAAAAGAAAAAAAAAAGAAAAGAAAAAAAAAAGAAAAGAAAAAAAAAGAATGGAAAATTGTTTATTAAGTTTTAAGTTAGTATAAGTTGAAATATCCATTACCAGAATAAAGTTGGGAATTAAAACAACTCTTACCATATAAGTATGAGTTTACTTGGTTTGGGGGGAAGGGATGTTAACCTATTCTGTGCATCACAAAACAATACATCCCTGTTCCTTTCTCAAAAGCAGCAAAAAAAATAGACAATTTATACATTAAAATAAAATAAAAATTATACAAATTCAAGGGGGTGGCAAATTGTAAACTATACAAATTAAAAGTAAAATTAATATTGTCAATTATGTGTGACAATCTCTGAACAAATCCTGGTTCATTATCGTCTTAGGATATCGTCCCAGATATTTTAAAAATTCCTAATGTCTGGTGTGCCAGGATATAAACTGTTTCTTTTACTTATTTCTAATATTTTCCACCTTTTACTTGGATTTTGGGAGCAGGGATGTTAACCTATCTTGTGTCATGAAACCATACGTCCCTATTACTTTCTCAAAAGCAGCAGAAGAACAGATAAAAAGTGGACAATTTATACATTAAAATAAAATAAAAATTATACATGTACATTTTTGAAGTTAGTCCAATATGGTGTCACCAACAGTTGGTAACCAAAGAGTATCACACTCAGTAAATGGTTTACTAAACACTGCCTACATTAGAATTAAGTATATTTAGAAAGCAAGGCTGAAATTGGCAGAGTTAACTATAGTATAAATATAGCAGTAATGAACTGTGTAGACTAACTTATTAAGTACTGTTCAGTTGATAAGTTGGTCTCACAACCTATTACTATTATACTTGTATTATAGTGAGTTTACTACTATCACATGAATGACTTGGGTGTATGGTTGAGTGGTCAGAATATCTGCTTTCTGGCCATGAGACCTGGCTTAAATATCCCACCATGGTCAATATGTCAAGGAGGTGACCTCGATAATAAATGTAGCACCCAGGGAAAGTGCCTGAAAATTAACCCATGGGTTAAACCAAGCCTTGTGAGTGAAATTGGGTAGACAGAAATTTTTGGGAGCTGTCAATGATTTGTTCTTAGCACAAAGTCATCATTAGTGTAAATTTGAATGTACTGGCCTTGTAAAGAAAACTGACCCTAACAAATTATGAGATCTCTCCCAAAAACTGTAACTATAGTTCACTCAGCTTAAGTGGACCCTCTGGGTTGAGCAGGTGCCTGTAATAGGGATTTGCTAGCTACCCTGGTAGATTGTGTGCATGGAATTGATTACCATATATTGAACTCACAACCACTATGTCAACAAATTCAAAAATCAACGCTTTTACCCACTAGGCCATGCCCACTCATGTTTGTTTTATGCAGTGGTGGCTTGTGGCTAAAACAAGTGGGGGTACTACTTCAGAAAATTTTTAGCCATTGTTTTAATACTGTGTAAAATGAAACAAACACATAAAAAGAAAATTTATACATAAACTTGATAAAATCCTAAATGAAAAAGTTATTTTTTACTTATAAATTGTTACAGTTCAAGCTTGATTCATTCATTTGAAAATGAAATCAATTTTAATTCATGACACTTTTTAAAATAATTATTTTCATTATGTCACTTTTTCATATAAACATCTATTTCTTGTATAATAAAAATGTAAACAAAACCAAAAATAAGGGTGTTTATTTTCCAGTGATTTCATCAACATTTGACCACAAATAAACACAAATTCTGTTGATGTTATGATCATAATTCTTATGTCAACATAATTCAGCATTCAAAGAGCTTTCTAAAGATATACAACTTGACCATATTGGGAGATATGAACATGTTAGCATATAGTGGTAGATGTGCAATTTTGAATTTGGCCCAACTCAGTAAAATCCTTGTAATTTGGGCTATAGTCAAAAGTCCACCACAAAATTTGGTATATATCTTGCCATAAGAGACAAATTTGTTGTCAAATTTAAAAGAAAATTAAGATATATTTTCTGAGAAATTAAAGGTTAAGGTCAAATTAACTTATTTGACCTTTAAACAAAGAAATAAATAGATCACATTTTTGATCTATTCAAGTACTTTAAAATGGTATATAATTTAGTGTTGTAGGTGAAAAAACAACTGAGATATTGATATTTAAACTTTGTGACTATTTTCCAGAATTCAAGAGTCAAAGAACTTATAGAACGTATCTTGAGAACTCTTTGACCTAGAGAGGTAAAATAGGTACACTTCAATTTTTAACATGAAGCTCTATAAGTGTACCAAATTTGAAAAAAAAATCTGTGTCAGTGATGGTCAGATGCTTCTTGATTTGATGAGGAATTACTCATACATGTTGTGATCTTGAAAAGAATGTTGGAATAGCCAAAATGTTAGAGGAAACATTTTTGTCTTCTGTGTAATCCTTGCTGCAATTCTCATTATTAAATTAAATTTATATGCGCTACTATAAACTACTTTTATTTTTACTTGAACTCCTCATTTTTGCTTTTTATGACATTTGCACCATCAAATGTCTGAACTATCAGTTTTTGTCCATTGTCTTGAAGGATTATATCTAATTGTTCCAGAATGTTTTGATATGCTATCTGCAGTTTGATTTTCTGGAATAAAGAATCCCCCAAAATGTTCAAATATTTATTCATGTACCATAGAACAATGAACATTTAAATGTATTCTGAAACATCTGTTGTGTCATCATCAGCTATGAGGTCTACAAACAAAGCTTCCCTAATTTCTGTCCTTACCTCCTCATGGTATATTTCTAACAGGCAGTCAAATATCTCACTCTGAATGATTTTAGAAATATCTTTGAAAACCGTACTGTTTTCTAAGTGATTCTTCAAATCTGGATGTAATTTAGATGCAAAATTTATTAATCTTCTAAATACTTCTGGATTTATTGAATCACTTTTTATCATGTCCATATAAGGGAGTTTCAAAGATTCAGCAAAATATATACATTCTATTATTTTGGGTAAAATTTCACAGTTCTTTTTAACTTTCATGTTATGTACATTGATTGAAAGTCTGTATGCCTCACTAATATTCTCCATAATATTTACATTTCCTAAACATGACAGTGAAACCACATTTTCAATATTCTTCTTTGACTTCTCATGTTTTTCAGTTTCTTCTTTCATTTGGTATATATTTCTAAAACTGTGTTTTGTCCAAGTTACATCACCTCGGGAAACAAAACAACGCATTTTTCAATTTACAGTCGCAGAGCCAACTTTTCCATTGGTACCATTCAGAATTAAAGCTACAAATATAATTCTCATTGCTGCTTATTCCTGGCTAAGATATTTAAATATCAGGTGTTGAACATTCTCTTTTCTTAAATGTAACTTTCTCATGGAGTGACAACTGTGAAAACTTAAACTGTTGAAGTTCACTTACTGTCACAGAACTTATTTCTTGGAGATAATGGTTAAATTATTAACATTTTCTATACAGTAAAACAATGAATTAAATTTAAATAAAATAGCTGGAAGTATGATAGTAATATAAAGTTTATCACAATCAAAAATATGGTACATGATTTTAAGCACAACACATGCTGAGTAAAAAATAAACAGTATTTTACACACTGACAACAGGGTCGACACTGTGTGAATGACAGTGCTCTCGATAACCAGCATTCAACTTCTTTCCTTGGACATGTGCACAACAGCCAAACACTGCATCACTGGAATTGTGAAGGACATCATTCTATACAAGGATTTTTGTAACTTTTTATGAACAAGAGGATGGCTCCTGACAATAAGCTTAAGAATTATATGATGTACAAGTATACAGAAAGAATTAAAGGAAAAAAAAACCCCAAAAAGACTTGAATGTTATCAATAATATCGAGTAAAAATAGGGGGTGCTGCAGTGCATATACAAGAGCCACCATTGGTTTTATGCCATATCAACACATTTGGCCATTTAATGCTGTAATTTAATGTTTTTCCTAAATAAATCATTTTATTTAAACAGAAAAAAAAATTAAATAGACTGCTGTTATGATTGTATTTTTTAAAATTATATTTTATATTTTTGAGATCAGTAGAAAACTGGAATATGTAAAGTGGATCAATATTTTGAAAAAGTTCTTTTAAGTTTGTTGTTTGGCAGTAATTTAGACAAATTAAATTAAAACTGCTGCAGTTTGTCAGTATGTGTTTTATAGTGTATGGCTCTTGACGTAACACACATACTGAAGAATGGGTTATGGTAATATGTCCAATATGAAACCTGGATCTAATCTTTTAGTTTGATGTTTCTGATGCCATTCTCCTATCAGTTTGTTGTTTCAGCAGGAGTTCCATAAGTTCTGTCACTCCTCCCTAATGTATTTATTGATTGTTGGTTTCAGGTTAGTATTTGAGATTTTGGTATTTAAGGAGTCTGATATGTTTATAGTAGATATTTTTCTTGCTGCTGAATCTACTCTACCATTCCCTATGATACCAATATGGTTTGGTATCCAGCAGAAAACAATATTTGTATTTAAGCTATTGATCTTGTTGAGTAGTTTAATGATGAGTAGGTTTGACATTTTTTTGTTTTTTAGTGCTGTGACATTTTCCACTAGGACAATATACACTGTATGAGTTATATGGGAATGATTTCCAGAACGTAAAGAATTCATTAAGCTTTCTCAATTCTGTTGAGAACTTCTGAGTTAAACCGGCAAGTTAATGCTACAGATCTTCTACCATGTAACTTACATTAGTTAAAGGACATGCTGATCCTAAATTCTAGAGGAAGCCTTAGAGATCTTGAAGAGTCCATGCCTGATTGAGTGTTTTGTCAGCATAAGGAAGACAAATATCTTATGACAAATTCTCAACCCTCAGTGTAACATCAAACGAAATAGTTACCAGTCATTGAGAATAATTACATTTTTCAATGAGCATATTACTCTATCAGGAATAGTGTTAAGTATGCATTAATAACTGCATTAATAAGTTAAATAGAAGCAAAAATATCTATGTCAAGTGATGAGTAACAAATTTGTCTAATCATTAATCTCACCTATTACACACACAGGTTATAGCTGCAAGATGATCACAAAAACTGTTGAAAATGTTTATTAAAAATATATATATATATATATATATAGTACTGACCTTGAGTTTGTTAAGTTGGTTGATGGAATCTCTCAAATGTTCCTGGTGAGGATTCAAACTGAAGTGGGACACTTCACTGCAGGCATCCAGTATTGCAATGGAAGTGCCTCTGTGAGAAGTTTGGTGTTGTAGCAGAAGGTTTAGGCCAGCAAAGACCATGCCTTCCAAGAGAAAATCATTTACAGAGAAAATCTGCAATAAAAAAAAACAACAGTTCCATTAATCAATTCAAAAACCAAAATTATTTCTCATACCAATTTCTTTTTCTACATTGTTCAATGTACAATATGCTTTGTAGATTGACATTAACTTTCTGACAATGGAACTAGTCAGCATCATTATAAAATAACATGCAGTTGGATTTGTTATTTTGATGAAGTACAAATTGAACACATTATCATGAATAATAAAATCTCACATGCAAAAGAAATAACAAGAGGAAAATCTTTTATATCAATGTATTTTGTTCTTTGAGATACTTTCTCAAGAAAATGTAAAAATTTTATTTTGAAACCTGTATTTATACTTGCAGAAAAAATAACAATGAGGAAAAAAATTATGGATGCAAATTTGAATTAGATAATGCTCTATTTTAAAATTCTTTGGCATTAAAGAAAAAGACCAATAAAAACAAAAGCAAATTTAATTCACTTTCACTTAACAACAAAAACCAAAAACTCATGTTTCTTAACATCCTTCATAATTTTCCTTTTCTTAATGCCAGTTGATTTTATAAAAAATATTTTTGAGAGTTTCCTAATTCAAATTGGAATGTATAACATTATTTCTTCTCAATGCTACTTTTTCTGACTATTTTTATTATTCTGTGTGTAATTACAGGTTCCTAAATAAAATTTCTACCTGTAAAACACATGTGATTTGCACACACGTGTAATTTATGCAGGTAATTTTCAAGATAAAAATTGTTAAAAAAAAAAAATGTAAAAATTCACACCCCAAAATTTTCAGAATTGCTAATATGGTGAGGGGGAAGAGGTATTCAATTTAGCATAATTTCACTTATGATTAGGCTTTATTAAATTTTCATCAAATAAAAATAATTTTTGTTTAACAGGTAAGATAAGTATCACATTAAAAGATATTAAATTATATGATCTGGATTATGCTCACATGTAGAAGTCAGCATCATGATTTTCAATGTTGTAAATGTTTACAATATATCCTTTTCTTTACTATCTTCAACAATTTTGCTGATCTCACAACAAAACAAGAAAAACAGACAAGAATAAAACTATACTGTCAAGATTATCCATATCATTACATTTTTTTTTTCCAGTCAAAAATATCCATATCACTATATATGTCAATGGTGTTCCATTGCAATACGTAGATAGGCAGTGTAAAATATGGCTTGGATTGTGATTACCAGCATGAACATCAGACTTCAAAAAGTAGTTAACCATTTAATGGTTCTAGTAAATTTATACAGAAAAAGTAAGCATCATACCGTCCAGTATAAATAAAAGTCAACTTCATTACATTTAAGGCCTTATTTTTTCTGTATAAACTTATTCTGACATTAAATGGGTCAACTTCCGGTATGAATGTTTGTTTTGTACAACATTTTTCAACCAGAAAAATTAAAAAAAAAACAAAAAACAAAAAAAACCCTAATCAAAAAAATCAACATCCTCTACCAAGTGTCCCAAGAAATAGGGCTCAAGATAAACCTTCCCAAATAGGAAACTATGATGTGGAATTGGAATGAAAGCAGTAATGACATATACCCTAATCCATCATAAAAATTCTGGATGTGGAATTAGTAAATACTAAACACTTAAAATACCTTGGTGTATGGACCACTTATAACAAATTTAGCATAGGAGATAAAGAAATTGAACAAAGAATAGGATGTGTTTGAGGTAGTTTTGCCACCAATGTAAAATGCTACAAAACCAAAACTTTAGCCTGAAAACTAGAATCATGACTTTCATATGGATGCTGTGCATGGTGCCAAACTCGTTCAGAAATATCTAAACTGTCAGCTTTACAGAAGTACTTTCTCAAATCAATGGTTAAAAATGGCTTTAAGTGAATGAAACCTGTGGGTCTTAGCAAGGACCACCCTTCTTCAAATCTTGTGGACTGATGTTACAGAATCAAAGTACCAAATAAACTGAAACAACACAATTTGAGGACTTTCAACAACAACAGCAAACACCAAAATGGATAGCACATGTAATTTGAGAATAAAATAATAACATAATCAAGACGTTGATGTTCCACACTACTTCAAAGAAAAGGTTAGGAAGGAAACCTCTGTCAATACAGGAAAGAGCAATAACAGCTAATGAACTAGTGAGACCTATTTTCCTGAAAAATTACTTTCAGAGAAAGATTTCAAATTTTAACCAACAGTGGCACTAGCTGCTTGGTCAATGAATGCCAAATGTTTTCTTATAAGAAAAAGACTAATATTACCATTACACAGATACATATCACCTAATGACAAATTAAAATCATCACTTATTACAAAAACCTACAAACCATCAATGATACACAAAAAAAACTGAAAGAAATCTATGAATATGCTTGCCCACTTGAAGAATATCTCTCTAATGAGTCAAACACACACTACATTATCTCATCAATTAACATACTATTTATCTGATAACAATACAATTAAATAGCATATCAATGACAAAACAACAAAGAATCTGAAAGATCCTTACCAATAACACAATAATACTATGTCACATAAACTGTAAATCCTTCAATCAAAGCTGACCATAATTAGGAGATCGATAAAGTTATTGTAAACTCCATGATCCTTTCATTAGTCACATAGTACATGCTTTTCCAGAGCTACATAAGGTTTCAAATTCAGAGTTGTCTATTTAACCCAGAGCTGGAGTTTCATTCATGTTTAGTTTTGATACATTCAATAATATAACAAAACTTTAATGGAAAGCAAATTCGGTTCTGATTTCTCATTCCAATCAATATCCATTAACCTTGGGAAAAGTATGACCCTCCCAGCTATGGGTTAAAGATTAGAGCAGACTGGACTCTTCAAATGCAAAACTGGCTCTGATTTCTCATTTCAATTCAATATCCATTAACCTTGGGAAAGGTATGAATCCATCCTTCCAGCTATGGTTTAAATAGTAGAGCAGACTGGGCTCTTCATTGGTAACCAGTCTAGGGGAAGGGTGACTGAATTCAAAATCCAAATGTACTCCTGGCAAAGCACATATGCAGCTAAAGAAAAGATTGTGGAATTCAAACTGACTTTATGATCCCGACTGTGGTTATGTCATTTGTAGACAAACTGTAAAAAAAAACAAATATAAATCCTAAAAACATTATGCAAAAAAACAAAAAGAAAAAACAAACAACCGAGACATTGGACAATTGTATTTGAATATGTACCAGGAACCAGGAAAAAGGTAAAAAATATAGAATGTTTTAAATTTTTAATTGCATGAAACTACAGGATGATAATTGTTGAAAGTCTCAGGAAAGTAGGTTGAATGTTTGAGAAGAAAATTAAAAATGAAATGAATTAAAAATTGTATGTGCATGTATGTAGGTAGAGGCTTGAATAGGAAGAAGGGGACATGTTAAAAAGGGTCTGTAACTTCATGCATAAATGCTAGACTTGTGCTAGAGAGGTGACAGTTAAGAGATAGTTGATGAGAGAATGCAGTGAAACACTTGCTATAGTTGTAAAAAAGTAAAGGAAAATCATGAAGATTAATGGTTGAAAGATCGAATATTGAGAAGAAACATTCCAGTTACTATGGAGAAATAGGGATGTAGTTGCAAATTCATATAAGGAGTCAGGGAGAACCCAGACATTAAAAAAGAAAAAAACAGGAGATCACCTGTGAAATTTGAAACAATTTGTTCTGGGTATCACAGGTTCAGTGATCCCAGTAGTAATTACTGAAAGCAGTGAGAAAGAAAGGGGAAACAAGCTTATTGTAGTGCATACAGAAGGAAAAGGGGAGATATGAAGGAGAACATTTTCAAAGGAGTGAAAGTTAAGCATGAATAGAGAGGGGATTATAAATAGCACATTTCGCCTCGAAGAGGTGAGCAATGTAATGAAGCAAAGTCCAACGAAAAAAAAGTTAAATATTTTAAATGCATCCTTTGGACTTAACATTTGTTTCTATTTGAAAGATAATGGTCTAGAGCTAAACTGAAATAAAAGAAAGATTAATTTCTGTATATATAAAGTTTTTCCACAGTTTTTAAGCATTAGTAGTTTTTTTTGTCTCTCATTGGATTGTATATAGGAGGAGATGTAAACAAATTCTGTTTACCTTTAGAATCTAATATTCATACAAGAGAAGTGTTTTGAAACCTATAAAAATTTAAAGTGGGTGCCTCCGAACACTCGCTAAGAAGTGAGCATACACAATGGGAAAAACATCCCAAACTTACAGAAAAGGTTTTATGGTCAAAATCTTTGTCATTGTTAAGAGGAAAGCCCAAAAGATTTTTTTAATATTAAATTAATATTTTTTGATCCTATTTGGAATGTTTGAAATTTTGTTTTTTTTTTGCGTCAGCAGGTGACCCAAAATGATTATAGGAAATTTTAGAGGTAAAAAAACACATTGATATGGAAATACTTGCAGGAATCAAATAATTGTTGGATGTTAATGAAACTTTCAAGACTTATTCACAAATGAAAGAAATTATTTTCAGACTAAAAATATTTTGTATTTTTTTTTTTTTTTTTTTTTTTTTTACACGTTACCCGCCCTCTACTTTTTTAATTTTATGAAATTTCAAGAAATTAAAATTTTTAGTAACTTAATGTTTATGCTAATTACAAGCAGAATGCCTGGGAGAGATAACAAAAATCTGCTCTGAATTGTAAAATAAAAAAAAAATATGAATTATTTAATTAGAAAGGATTTTAATTGCTTTTATGAATAAGATATATCATAGACACTATTGTCTTGAGAAAGAAAAAAATTCAATAATTAATTTTTGAAACAATTGTTTTCATCTTTTTGAAATTTTAATGAAAATAATTTGTAAAGTTTTAAATCTTTTAAGATTCTGTATTAATTTGTACTGGTTAGGTGATATTGTTATTAAGTAAAAACTATAACTATATTTATTAATGGAAAAAATTTAGTGGAAAAGCTTCATCAAACACCAATATTTTAAAGACAATTTTGAATTTGTTGTGTCTGTGTATAAATGTGTCAAATTTTATAAATATGGGCATCCATATACAACATTACCAGAAAATAAGAGCAATTAACTATAGTAAACTTAAAGCCAGAATTATCAAGGTTAAGGTATGACTGGATATTTTGTACTTATTCATATTTAAATTAAATATAAACAAATCAAAAACCTTAATACTTAGTGATTTTGTGTGAATTTATAAGGGGATAAACTGTCTTTTCCGATGATTGGATGAATAATGTCACTGTGATAAAATCAGTTTAATAATTGGATTGAGGGTAGTTATGGACCACCTCTTACTGGGTGATGGTTAAACATTGGGAGGAAATTCTGGGCCGCCAATTTGGTTGGCTCCCATAGTGTGTATCAAGAGAATGTAATATATTAGTCTGTAAAGTCATAACAATGTGAGGTGTTTTTGAGAAACAAGAAAGAAAATAGTAGTAAATGACTACTAAAACATCTGTCCAGCTGAACATGGAAATATTGGTTTCAAATTGATGTAATGAATATGCATACACCTGTGTTCCCCCTCACAGGAATATGATTGGCTGGTGTCAGCCATAAATACAGGCTGATGTAGAGGTACAGGACGACACCCATTGGACTATGCCATTGGCTATCCTATTGGTCTACGCCTATTGACTGTGACGATGATGAGTACCAGTTCCATTACTGCTACGTGCTAGATTGTTCTACTCGGTTACAGTAGCCTATACCACTTAGCTACTTCGAGCAAATATATTCTGGGACATATCAGTTGGCGATGAGATTTGAAACAACTTCACAATTTAAAACAAAAGAACAGTCGACAACACTTACTAACGAAGAACGTTAAAAGACTTGTTCGATGCTTACAGAAAGTAAGTAATTTTTTTCCCTCATGTTTGTTTTAAAGCTTATTGACGAGGAACATTAGAAAAGGAAAAACTTGTGCAATGCTTACAGAAAGTAAGAAATTGCCCCCCTCTTGTTTGGACTTAGAAAATTTTATTGTCTACTGGAGCAAATTTTTTTTCTTGTGAATACGTTGGCAGAATGGAACAAATTGTGGAATTAGCTAAAGTGCTACAAGTTACTTTTACAGCAACAATTCCAACAACAACAATATATTCAGCAACAAGAAAGGTTTGAAAAGTTATTCGAACAACAGACAAAAGACAATAAATTACTTTGGGAAGATGTATTATCTAGGACAACAAAAGAACAGGGTTCTAAATTTTTTTTCTGCTGAAGGAATTTCAAATTCACTCTCTGAATTTAAGTATGACCCGAACAGTGGTTCAATGTTTCCGGCTTATTTTCGTAGGTTTGAAACAATATTTATGAAAAGATGCGAACAATGGTCCGACGAGGAAAAAAAATCACTCTATTGTTGCAGAAGTTGGAAACAGAAGAAAATACAAAATACACAAATTTAATCCTCCCAAAGAAGCCAGAAGAAATTACATTTAGCGAAACAGTAGAAATTTTGCTGAAAATTTTTCGATAAAAGAGATAGTTTGTTTCATACTCAATACAAGTGTCTAAATATCATAAAACAAGAGGATAATGATTTTGTCATGTATGCAGGTATGGTTAACACACAGTGTGAGGCATTTAATTTAAATGAATTGTCAAGCAACAGGTTCAAGGGTCTAATTTTTTGAAAGGTCTAACGACACCTAAGGACAAAGAAATTAGATCAAGAATCCTCTCTATCATGGAACAAGATCCAAAGATTACGCTACAAAAAGTAACAGAAGAATGTCAGTGAATTATAAACATAAAAAAATGACAATACTCGGATTGAGGAGAAGAACATTTCGCGAGTACGAACTGTAAGACAACAGAAGGGGATACAAAATAAAGGAAGAAAAATTATATGCAGTTCGTGTGGAGGACAGCATATAAAGAAGGATTCTTTCTTTAGGGATAAAAAATGTTTTAATTGTGGATGTGTAGGCCATAAAAGTTCCCATTGTCAGGCAAAACAGAGAAATGTAAAATCAAAGTCTCAAACATAGGTTTGTCAAACGTAGTTTTGTCTAAAAACGAAATTGAGGAGGGTCAAAGAAGAAAATACCTCAATGTAAAAATAAATGGGCAGACCATAAAATTATTACTCAATTCAGGAAGTGATATCTCGGTAATAAATGAGCAAACATGGAAAAAAATTGGTTACCCACTGTTGACTAAAACAGACAAAATTGCCAGTGGAGTGTTAGGAAAAAGACTTAAGTTTAGAGGTGAATTAAAATGTAACATTTTGTTCATGGGAAAAATTCACAAATCGAAAATGTATGTGCTCCCTGGTTCAGTAAACCTCTTTGGTACAGACTGGATCGTATTGTTTAATTTATGGGAATTACTGGTAAATTCTTTCTGTAACAAAGTGAACATCATAGAGAACTATAAGATGAAGCAAACAAATATTTATTCCGGAGTTGAAAATCGAATTCCCTCGCGTTTTTTCAGAAGGACTAGATCTGTGCACAAAAACAGAAGGAAATGATTTACAGTGTATATGGGTTTAACTTGAGAAGAAAATTGTCCAAGATCATATTGATAGTTAAAGATGCTAATGGAAACAAATAGTAGTACATCTGAGAATATAGAGACGAGGTGGTGATTAGTGAATTACTTTTGTTTTGTTCATGCAGAAAAGTAATAAGAAACAATACTAGGGATTGAGACTGTAATGTTAAAAATGTGTTTCAGAGGAAATGTTGGGCTGTGAAGATTCTAGAAAGTGATTAATGGAGATCATAATGCCAGGTAAATTTTAGTGAAACTCTTGTTAACATTGTAGTTGCATTTTAGGAATTTCACAGAAATACAAAATTAAATCTATTAGCTTGAAATAAATAGGAGTTGAAGTAAAAACTTTAGATTTTTCATTTTTAAAAATTCATTTTAAACCTTATTGTGTTTATTGGGAGGTACCAAAATTGCAGATTAACGATTTTCTAAAGGTAATGTTTAACTTTTACTTAAGACAGAAGCACTGACACATGCACAGAACATGATATACAAGAGGGCGGGCAAATCTAAGTGGATGATCACCTTTATGAGGTGTTTTTGAAGCAAGATAGAGCAGCCATGGAGATTTTATTTTATTTACAAAAAAAAAGATACTTTTTGCAAAAGACAGAAAATCTGTAAGAAAAAAAAAAAGCGAGATTGTGATTCTGTCAAAATTAATTAATGTCACAATAAAGGAATGTCACGCCAAGAGAAACAGAATTCTGAAAGAAAAACAAAGCCAACCAATGCATGTGGCCGTAAAAAAAAAAATTTGGCTTGGGTCCGCCACGGATAATAGATATTAATTATCTTTTAGAGATATCATTTAACTTTAATTCCTGGTTCCAGCGAAGAAAGCCATTTGCTATATGCGTGAATCTTGGCATGAGAAGGAAACTCGAAAAGGGAATCATTATTATTGCTTATTCAAACAGTTGACATCAGACATAGCATCTCAAAAATGAGCATCTGGTGATAAGAGAATTTTAAGGCATGAGAAAGATAAAGAATTTGATTCTCAGGTAAACACAACCACCCAGTTAAAAGTTGACTAGCGGAGAAACCAGGAGTCGGGTTTCGACAGTGATTAATGAGTCGGTAGAGGTCTGGGCTAAGTGAATTTTGGGTATCCCCAAAATCAAGATGTGATAAGAATTAATTGGCAATCTGGGATTTGTAAATGTTTTGGCCGAAGGAAAAGGAAAAAGAAAAAAAAGGATTTTGTAAACAAAATTCTGGATGATAATTTTAAGAGGGCCAGCCTGGCCACCCCGACACTCCCGAGAGATCATTGGGCAAGTGGTAGCATGGGTGATAGGCGGAGGTGAATGTATTAGAAAGATGGAGAAGTTGTTAACACCCACTGAGGGGATTAGTATGAGATACTAATGTGAAAGAGGAAGAATCTAGGAGGATAACTCTCCTCCGACCTTCACTCACGGACGAGGGAGAAACCCCCGAAATGGGAAGTAATTAATTTTCCTGGCCTAAGAACAAAGAGAATTCTTGTTGGGAATTGAGAATTATCAAGGAACCCAAACCACGTCAGGCCCCCACACCAGGTTTTGGTTGGTGTCCATATAAACGAACATCTCGAGGCAGTTTAGTGAGTTCCAGACAGTTTGAGTTTGGAGTTAGTTCAAGAAGTTGGAGAATGTTGCCTCACAGAAGCTGACCGAAAGATTTCCATGTCCTCTCAACTTAGTCTTCTTACCAAAAGCAAGTTTTATTGACGAACGATTTAAGACACCATAACTTGCTTAAGAAATGCAAAAAGTGTCACGAATCCATAGAAAAGGGCTGGGAGAGAAACACACTCCTGTATTCAACAGATAGATAAAGATAATTGATATTTCTCAACATAATTGAACCTCTTAAGTTTGCTTTATTATTTTCTTTTTACTTATGCTTGTGCAGTATCACCTTTACCCCGGATTCAGCTTGCACTACGGCCAGACACCTGATTGATTTTGTCTACCTAAGATGAAAGCAGTTACTTCGGTGACCAGGCGTTGGAGGTGAGCTGAGAACGACAAAGCTGGTATTGAACTTGGAACGACCAGATCAACTGGGACACAGGCTGGTGGCAGCAACAAAGAGTCAACCCCAAAATGTTGGTGGAAGAAACCTTACAGCTTCGCGCTTCAACTAGGAGATGACCATGGGCCGACGACGCAGTGTCATATATTGATGTTGTGACATGTCACATATTGGCGCGGCGACCACACCAGTGAGTGACACATATTGGGCTGCAACTGCGACCACTGGTGGGTGTCACACAAAGAAGGTGAGGTATGGAAGCCTCATGGATAGTTCTTAAGAAGTTGTGTAGTGATAGTGAATGTGGTGACAGTGGAGGATTTTTTGGGAGACTGCACAATGTGATCAGTGTGGGATTAATTACATGGTCTCTCTAGTAATTTTAAAGCCAGGTTGGAATTATGTAATTCTATGGATGGTGGATGCAGAGACACGTGTGAAAATCACTCTGGATTGATGACACTCCTGTTGTTTTTGCAGGATAGCTCAGTTGAGAACGATATTATTATTCATAACATTAGTAACAACAAGAACACCTTTTAAGTATTCACAGTAGTAAACATTCACTGTTTCCTATCCAGAGATAGATGAGTGGGAGGAGTAGAGGCCAGAGATAAGATAGAGGCTGAGAACATAAATTTCAATGTAAGTAAAACCAGATTCATACTATTAAAAATTGAAGAAACTATGGAATGTGAAGCAAATGTGCTAGGAGCATGTCTGTCCAGAAGACCAATTTATGTCAGTAGTAGTCATAAATTATGCATATTGGGTTTGTTTAAGGGAGATGTAGAAGAAATGAAAGGAAATTGCCAGGTAGAGGCAATGACTGGTGAGATGCTGCCATAAGCAGTGAGCTTATCAGATGGAATATGGGCAACAGCACTGGTGAAGAAAATGAAATTATCTAGGGTGTGCGAGGGGAACCAACAGGCTCAATTAGGGTAGAGCCACCCAAAGACAACATTAGTTTACCTATGGGATGTTCTACAACTGAATAGTGAAGAATGGAAAAGTATTTTTATTTTGTTTTAAGACTCATGAAATGAACATTTACAGTGAATTTGGCCAGCTTAACAGCAATAAAGTTGAGAATAGCTTATCATATTGGGCAGAGTGAAAATGCATATGTATTTTCACGTGTGTGAAAGGGCGAAGTGTAACAGAGCACTGGTCCTGTTTAAAATTTTAAATGCATGAAATTACAGGATGGTGATTTCGTGAAACTACTAATGGGATGATAATTGTTGAAAATCTTAGGTTAAATAGCCGAGAAAAAAAAATTAAAAAGAAAATGAGTTAAAAATTGTTTTAAGATAATCAAATTAAGAACAATTCTAAGGAAAATTGAACCCAAATTTAAATAGATGGAATTCAGTAAGATTGAGCAAAACAAAGACCCCTCCCAACCCAATTCCTGCCAATAAGAAAGAGATAATTAATATATTGTCTGAATTGCTTGTGTCCTGAGAAACTAGAAAACAGACGTTATTTACAATACCTTATTGGTAGAGAAAATGTGTGGTCACAATGTAAATTATTCTGGTCAAAGAAAGGTTATGTCGACCACCCAGAAAAAATATCTTTACAAAAAGAATTAGTGATATACAATGGAAATACCATAATGCCTAAGATTAGGGACAGGTTTATTTATTTTTCTTTCTACGATATTTGTCTAAAATTTTTTATAGCTGACATTATTTCAGATTTTTGGTATGAGTAAATAAAAACAGATTTTGGCTTATGGGAATATGGAGTTAATGAAATTTGTGCATTGTGAATTGTCATTTTCTTTTGTCTGTGTAAATAAAGGAAGTCATCAATCATTGTTATCAAGAAATATTTCTCTATATATGTCCAACATGCATTCAATTGGTAGTCATTCTTCCACAAGTGTGGAGCAGACATCAGATCCAGGCAGGCAACATGCATTTTGTTGGCTTTGTATGGCCTAGAATTGCTTGTAAGATAGTCATCACTAAAGTGCATACCTGCAACAGAAGAATTGAGGAAGGCTGACTGTCACTTGAGTGGTTATGAATAGAAATCTCCCATGCATAACTGAAGCGTTGATTGGACATCACTTTAACAGTTCCATCCAGAATCTCCAAATCACCACTCCCAATATTGTAAGATTTCGGGAAACCCAACTCCACTCTATCGAGATGACACATCGACCCGAACCGATGAGGGAAAAGAAAGCCAACTGACCATAAGGTCAGTATTACACAACCAAGCAAAAGGAGCTAGCAACATGTGACCAAGAGGAAGAGGAGGAGAAGAGACAGACCTATTTTTGTGTTCTTACCTGCAAGCCACCCCAAAAGCGTAATGTGAAAATATTCCCTTCTATGTCGACAGCATAAAGCAGTTCCATTTTTCTTTGGCTGCAATTAAAGATCAGAAATTCTAATAAAACCAATTTCTTTGCAGCATTCTGTGTAAAAATATTAACAGATGGTCAGCAATTCAAGGCCAGAACTTATCAATGAGCAAAACACCATTATCTTTCAACAGAGCACCAATCGATTTAATGTCATCCTCACTATCTACAGTGTCCAGTAGCTCACTGTGTAAAATACAACTCAAATGTATCACTGGTCTAAAGGTAACATCAGATTCATGCCTTTTATAAAGACATGACGATGAAGATGACTTGATTGTATTTGATTTTCCATTTTATGAATCCCTATACATTTCTCAACTCGATTTAATGATATTGATGTTTTCATGTGCAATAACAAGTTTTTAATTAAAGATTATGAAATCCATATACACCTTCAAGTTAAAATTCATTTTTGACTTTTCTTCTGAGTTTATATCTTTGACAATGCTCAGGCTAATATTCTACATCTGTATCTGTCTATATTTCTGAGATGAGGTATCATGTACATTATTTACATTATTTGGACTATTGTTGCCATCTTTGTCGCCATATTTATTACAATGTTTCAGCTGTTGTACGCTCTAGCCTTCTTCAGCTGGTTGGAATGTTAAACTGAACCCACTGGGGTAGACTGTTCTAGTTCCATGTTTTTAATGGATGTCAGTTATCAGTTATCTCCTGGTATTGAACTCACACTCATTGGGTCCTGTTACTGGATCTAAATAATGCTTTTATCCACTATGCCATGTGTCCTTGAAGACATCTGTGTATGAATTTCTGGGTATTATTTTCGGATGTTTCGGCCGTTGTACACTCTGGCCTTCTTCAGGTGGTTCCAGCCACCTGAAGAAGGCCGGAGCGTACAACGGCTGAAACGTTGTAATAAATATGGCGACAAAGATGAGGACAATGGTATGAATAATTAAAATAATTCTAAATCTGTCATGGCAGAAATAAATGTTATATCTAATACTACAATATTTATATTGAGTGATAATGGAGTTAAAGTGGATGGGGTCATTATAATTTTCAAGCACCAAGACCAGGATAATTTCCAATTTTTATTATGAGTTTACTTTTCTTGTATAATAACATGTTTTCATGACCTAACATCTCTTAAGAATCAGGGTTGCCATAAAAAATAAATATTGAAATTGATAGCTTGTTTCTAGTATGGCACACCTAACTAGGACACATATATGATATTGTCATTGGCTTTATCTTGTATCTAAGAATTTAATTTCTTCTTTTCTGATCACTTCCTTTATGAAAATAGCATTGATGACTAAGTAGACCCATTCTTGCATGGAAGTGTCTATGGCATTGACTGCATGATAATGTTGATAGAGGATGGCTTTGATTTTGTCGAGCCCTTATCTCTTGTTTTTTGACTTGTTCCTTTTCTCTTCTGGTGGCTTTTTTAGGTTTTAGTTCTGACGGTGATGAAACATTGCCAGCTTGTGTTTGCTGTTTCAAATGATTTAGGCTCAAGTCCAGTGACTTTCAGTGTTGCTTTGAGCTGATCCTTGTATTTTTGAAGAGGCCCTGTGGTCTTTGTCCTGAAGTGAGCTCACTGAATAAGACTTGACATGGAATCCTTGACTCTTCCGTTCTTGCTACATGTCCTGATGATCAGTGATTTGATGCTTTGACTATTGGCTCTTTCAAGGACTTTGGTAGGAATAAAACATGGAGATTGTAGAAGAAAAGAATATAACAATATGGCTTATTTGAATGACATCTACTTATGAATGAAATGTTATAGAATTGCAGACTAGAAAATATAAACATTAAAAGTTCAAATCTTGCCAGAAGCTCATTAATTCTCAATCCATGCTGCTTATTGAACAGTTATGAAATTTATGCAATAAAAAGTTAGACAGATGATAAAAAAACCCCAAAAAAACCTTACTTTTCTGCTCCAATTATATAGATTAAGAAAAAGTTAAGAGCAAATGTTTTATCATTTTCTCCCAGGAAAATTTTTTTTAAACCTTTCAATATGCAAACATTACGGAAAGTTCATAAACTGAAATAAACTTTCTTTTATTTAATGTCTGGTGAAAAATATTTAAACTAATTAAAATTGAACATGAAAATTTGTCCTCTTAATTTGCCAACAAAATATCTCCATGGATTGTTTCACTGGAAATCGATTGCAATAAAAAGAAAATTTCCAATAGAATGTCATTATTTTCTGAAAGAAATAGGGAAATGATAAATAGACTAATTTCAAGAAACATTTTTGACTCCTGCTAGCAAACAAATGTTTTTTTTTTCTGTATCATCTACAATCTACCAAGTAACTGGCTAGCTTTAATCTAAATTGTTTCCTGAATCTTGCTGTACTTACTTAGCACCGATTGATTTGGTTATTTTTAGTACAATTCCAGTCACATCTACTTCAGAATGGTCTTCTTGAACAGATTTTGTTTGCAGCTCAACAGCAGATGAAATCTATAAGATAAAAAAAAAAAAAAAACAAAGCAAAAAAAACAAAAAAACTCAAAAAACAAGTATTACACAATCAAATAATTTGTAAAGCCTGTTTCCAACAGAAAATCTCTAAGTTGAACTCAAATTTCAACCAAACAATTCTAGTTTTGCTTTCTGGTGCAATAAAACTTTAGTGCCAAATTGATTTGCATTTCAAATGTCAAGACAGAAGAGATGACATTTTCTTTTATTCTATGGACATTTGCAAATTTCTGGATTGTCCTCAATAGTCAGATCAGTGAAATAATACTCCCTCCAAAAAAACAAAAAATATACATTTCATGGTGAAATCAATTACAGCAAAAGTAATTTCTTTAACAGAATCAGTGAAGCTCTGGTTTCAAAAGTCAAAATTTATACAAGAAAACAAAGTTGGGAATAAGTTGATTTAAAAGTGGTTATTTTTTAAAGATTAATTGTAGTGCCTTAACGTAGAAGTATTTGTGAATTTTATAGAATAATCTGAGTGCACTGAGAAAGCAATAATTTGGAGGAGGGTGCACTGATCTTCTAAGTTATGGTGATATATTCATAAACATTATTAATTTTTAATAAATTAGTTTACACATGAAGAGTTGGTTGCAAATTTTATGCAAAGAAATAAATTTGACAACTAATATTAAATAAATATCATATTATGGAATGCAGAAATAAGTAACAAATTTTATAAAGATTTAAAAATGTCTTTGATAAGTTAAATGCCAAATGATAACTTGTTTTGTGAGGAAGGGTACCTGCTGGAAGTCAAAGGGTGATTGAGATGTGATACAACTCAGACATGAGAAATGGGGAAAATGTCTTTTTCATAAGGTGTGAAGATATAAATTTGGTTATATTGGTGTTGGGGTGTATCCGTAGTGACCAATAAATTATATATGCAACAGAAAATTAAATTTTTTCATAGAGAGATAAGGAACAGATTTGATAGCATATTTAGTAGAGTGGGTACATGAGGTGGCAGATAATCACTATACACAACAGAAAATGAGATTTTTTTTTTATCACAAGGAAGAACAGATTTGATTTCAAGTTGGCATGGAGGGGTATATGAGGTAAAAGACAACTAACAAAAACAATAGAAAAAAATTTAAGAAAGAATTGAGAGAAAATTGAAACTGAAATTTAATAAAGATATGTTTATGATCAACTGCATAATAGAAAAAAATGTCAAAAAAGAAAAAGAAAATTGCCAAAGAAACCAAATTTTTCAAGAAAAGTGAGGATATTTGCATTTACAAAGTAGGGTTATGAAAAATACTGCATTTTGAGAATGGAGGATTCTTTTTAAAAATTAAGTGTAAATATTGTTTTTTTTTAAAAAGATGTACTTAATAAATACAAATAGCTGGAACATGTGAAATCTTGCCTGTCTGCTACCACACCCCTTGTTCTTTTGCAATTCCTATGACTCAAAATTACTAAACTGATTTAATTAAGAATTGTGGGTCTGAGGACTCCTGGTTAGGAATTTGTCCCTACAAGAGGCCACAGATCCTATGGTTGGGGGGATCCATCCAATGTCCACAGACCTCTGCTTTTTGCTGGCTACACCTTTCCTCCAGCATGTGATGGCCCTTTTGTGTCTCTGAGTTTAGGACCTGTTCTAGCCTGGCAAAGTGTAGCAACTTAATGTAGCATCAATTTGAAAAAATAGTCAGAAGAACCCTGGTGAGATTTTGAGCTATGCTGTCTTGAGAGTTGCCCATAACCAGGAGATCTTGCATGTGAATAGACTTCTATACCACATCCTATAAATATTCATTTGTTGGAAGTCTTCAGAATGTTTCTTAAACCAATTCTAGGGAACCTGAACCTAACAATATGGTACATTATCCTACTAGAATAACACATGGTTGAATAACATGGAGTCCATGATTGGGTGAAAATGGTTATGAAGCAATGCAACATAACAATTACTGGCCAATGGCATATTTAGGTGTACCATGGAACCTAACCCAGGCAACATGAACACACCATTATGGAATCACCACCAGCTTTCATGGTGACTTGTTGATATTTGGGGTCCATGGCCTCATCATGTTTGTGCCATAGACAAATCACTAGCCTAAATATTGCCAAACCTGCAGTGTCCAATTAACAGTTATGAATCCAGGTGATGCACTGTGTCAGGTGTCCTGATGACCACAAAGTGCACACTATTATGCTCCATTCAAACTCCAATAATTCCTTTCCTTTTGCCATGAGTAACTTAGTATTCACTCACCAAATGTTAGGGCACAACTGATATAGGTCTAGATATTTCTATGATGACAAGGTAGCACTACCTACTATTACAGGACTTCCCATCTCAGTCAATTTTCTTAATTATGGGAATGTCTTATAAAAAGTGACCTTGTGAAATTTGTAAATCAATCCTGTACAAAAGTATTTAAATGAAGTATGTAGACAATGTACTAGTAAAACAGAGTTTCATTGTTAATCAATTCTGGGTGGAGAAATTAAAAATGGAGTCTAAGTAAAGGTGGTTGCTTGAACATATATTTTTTTTTTCTTCGCTAAAGAATTACAATAACAATTCAGAAAAATGGAATACTGTTTCTTTTTATGAATAACATTAGTATTTTTAACTTGAAATGGTTTAAAATCAGATAGTTTACTCTATAATAATCCAGCATTTCCTTTCTGAAAATTGAAATTTATTTAATCATTTACATGAGATTGTTTCATTGTCAAAGTATTGTTATAAAAAAGGTGGAATCTTCAGTATTTAGCATATTGTGCCAAGTAACATAAATGGCAAAAGTTAAGGATAAATAGGAGGCAGAAAAAGCTATAATTCATGCGTTGTTGGAAGCTGACCAGACTCAAAAGGAGATAGCTGTCAAAGGGGATCCTTTCAGTTGATTTTGAAGTCACTAATAACTTTTAAGCAGAAATGGAAGAGTTTAATCTAGGCTAGACATTATCAAAATTGGTCTGTTGATTAATGAGACCATGAATCAAAATTCTGTATTTCCTTTGGTGATTGTGGCCACTACATTTCAAGAAAGGGAGATACAATGTCAAATGCATGAAAAAGAAATTGAATGATTTTGCAGGACCCCATGACATGCTGATGAAGCATCTCTGTATTATTAATGTCTGCTGCATAAACCGATTGTTTCAGGTTTTCTCATAGATAAAAATCCAAAGGATTCAAGTCAGGGGAATATACAGGCCATGGAACTGGTCCTCCCCTACCTATCCATCTTTCATGGTAGATATCAGCCAGTGCGTTGCAAACAATATGATTAAAATGTGCTGGAGCTATATCATGCATGAACCACATGCATTTTTGTATTAGCAGGGGTACGTGCTCTAACAGGTCTAGAAGTGTGTTTGAAATAAAGATCCTGTACACAGCTTCTGTAAGATGTGATGGGAGAACATATGGACCTACTAGTCACCTACAATTTCAGCTCACACATTAATTATAAACTAATGATGGTGTCTAGCCTGTATTGTACCATAGGTATTCTGATTCGTCCACAAATGTTGGTTGTGTAAATTTCTTATTTCATCTCTTCCAAATGTTGCCTCATCTGTAAACAAGACAGAAGAGACAAACAATGGATCGGCAGTTTGTGCAATAAACCATCAGCAAAAGTTCTCCTTGTGACCTTGTTATTTAATTCATAGCTGGAGAAGAAAAGAAGTATTTATTCCTTTCACATTGGAAATAGGGTAAAATGATTTTCTAATAAACTCTCAGTTTGAACTCAGCTTGCCAATAACCATGAGGAAAACTGAACATGCTCCACCAAATTATGGTTTTAAAATTTGTAATCATATAGACTTGTTGACACATTGTTTAGAAAGACTCAACTAACCTTTCGTGGATGAAAGAGATCTTGAGGAATGCTGGGATGTGTTTTAAGAGATTCAAAATAGGTTGAACGAGTAACAGTAAGGTGAACTTGAAGGCCAGAGAGGTAAGAAAACCTAAATAAAAAACAATGAACAAAATTAAGAGAAAATAGAAATATAACAAGTCATTTTTATAGCTTAGCTGATGAAAAAACAAGATTTTATCTTCAACACATACAACTTTGTAAATCTCAATCCTTACAAAATCAGTTAGAAATTGTTAATAAATATGCCAGTCATTGTCTGATTATAAATAACTGTTAATCTATAAACTTAGCCTACTTTGCTAACCATTAAAGTATGAGAAGCAACTAAACAACGTATTATAACAGAAGATTAAATGTCTTAGTCACCAGTAGAATATGCGGGAAAAAAACCCAAAAAAACAAAACAAAAAAAAACAGGATTTCCTTGCAAGCTCAATTTATCTGAAAGTTGGCTTTGAAATAAAAGTAATAAAATAAAATGATCTCCCTTGCACATCTTTTCACAAATAAGAGCTACAGAGCTCTGATTGATTGATTGATTTTGACAGTTTATTAATCCTTTGAAGTTTATTTAAAGCCAGAAAATATTTTTAGATAAGAATTAAAAAATTTTTTTTTGAGATAATAATGGTTTAATGATACAAGTTTTACTAATTAACCTATAGCTGGAGGGAGAACAAGTAGATTCATACCTTTCCCAAGGGTATTTGTGTGTAAGAAAATATAATGAACCTAACAAAATGTAAGATAAATAACACAAATAGAATTAATAAAGTTTGCAATGAAAAGAAAAAAAAAGTCAAAAAGGATGAAACAGCAACAATCAAGCAAGCAAGCAAACAATATAGTTAAAACAAATTAAACAGGTAAGAAGGCAAAAGAATTCACACACTATGAGTTGGTGTTTGTATGCACAAGCAAGTTTGGACAAGCAGATACAATAGGTGTCTAGTAGTTAAGGCAGATCTGGACTGTCACATCAAAACGCAAGACATCCCATTTTATTTGCTAAGAAAAATATCCCAGCATGCATTTTGTGTATTTCTGACTATAAGAGAGGGAGGGAGAAAACTTTTGCAATCATTTCTCCCACATTGGCAAATCAACACCCGAACTTCAATCTAAATGGATAGGTGCACTCATATTACCCTCCCCCACCATTCTATGGGGTCAATAAATATAAGCAAAATAGATGTAAAATATTTACATATACATAATTTGCATACATAATAAAAAGAAGTTTTAAAATCTTTTCTTTTTAAATATTTTTTCCTTCTCTTTTTTGTAGTATTCCTTTTTTTATAAAAGGAAGGTAATAAAAAAAAAATAAAGGAATAAGTAAAAAAAGAAAAAAAAAAAACCCAAAAAACAGTGGTGGCAATTAAAATACCCCCGCAAGTTCAGTATAATGCTCCATATAGAGCAGTAAAAAATTTATTTAATTTTGTTCTGCCTATAGGTTTAGTAAATAAATCAGCAACATTTTCTTCCATTGGTATATAGTCTAATTTTATTGTACGCTTTTGAGTTTCAGTCCTTATGATGTGATACTTTATATCTATGTGCTTTGAACATTGATGGTAGACTGTGTAGGTTGCGTTCTTGTTTCCCATAAAATCATTGAACTGCTTTGGTGCTAATTAGAAACCATATTCTGTAATGCTATGCCAATCTTTTGAATTTTCACAATTTGCATAAAAAAAACTTATAGACGTGGCAGAAGACGCAAACTGGCTCTGACCGGTGCACGAAGACAAGCACATCAACTTGGCTGAGCTCGATGCTGTGTTGCGAGGTGTCAACCTTGCATTACAATGGAAGGCCAAAACCATTCATTTACGGACAGACTCAGCATCGCTGGGTAGCTGACACTCTGTCCGGACGGACGAGAGTGCGCACCAAGGCAGCCTCCGAGATGCTAATCAGACGTCGGCTAGCCACACTCCAAGAGTTGGCCTTAGAATACGAGCTGGACATTGATGTAGAGCTTGTCAACGCATGCAACAATCGAGCCGACCAGCTTACCAGAGTATTGCAGCGATGGTTAAATGAAATGCGCAAAATAACGGAACCCAGAGAAACTATATGCGCTGTGGCTGAAGAGCGAGATGTTGCTCAAGTACGAGCCATTCATCAATCCAGCAGACATCCTGGTGTGAAGAGAACACTCTATAGTGCGAGCGGTGGTTAGGGGATGCAAGGAATGCCAGACAATCGACTCGGCCCTGTGCGTTGGAAACCGGGGAGGCTTGATGTCTCGGAAAATTGGCACAGGGTTGTGATGGACATTTCGGACATCAACTATACCTGACGCTGATAGACTGCGGCCCCAGTCGTTTTGCTATTTGGAAGCCCTTGAACCGCCAAGACTCTGCTAGCATCATCAAGGAACTGGAAGTAGTGTTTTGTGAAAGAGGGTTGCCGGTTAAGTTGCTTACAGATAATGGCGCAGCGTTTTGTGGAGAGAGGTTTGCCGCGTTTGCAAAGATGTGCAATGTACCAATACGATTTTGCTGTACCCACTTACCATCAGGGAATGGGATAGTTGAGATCCATCGTTGCAATAAAGCGCATTCTGACGAGAACGTGGTGTTCAGTTTTGGAAGCTGTATATTAGCACAATGTTACCCCAAAGGACAATAAAACAGCTTCAACTGCACCCGAATGCAACCTACACTTACAGTGTCCGCATTAAAGGGTATCGACGCAGCTTTGGTGCGTGACGACAAGTTGCCAATCCTTATATGGGAGGAGAGACTGTGAAAAAATCATGGA
Organism: Acanthosepion pharaonis; assembly: GCA_903632075.3. NCBI lineage: Eukaryota > Metazoa > Mollusca > Cephalopoda > Sepiida > Sepiidae > Acanthosepion > Acanthosepion pharaonis. The sequence goes on along the minus strand of CAHIKZ030005526.1, from coordinate 841,526 downwards.
AGGTTAATACGACACAGTTCAACAAAGGGATGCGGTGACACAAATTAATAGCCCACCTCCGTCTTTGTTGATGGAATACCGCGCCACATAAAAGATGTGCGTCCAGCGTGCGGGAAGATTATTCCATCAGCAACCACATTAGTTCTTCTTCTGATGAAGCCCTGATGGTATATATAAAATCACAGGAAGAGCACACCTCAGAGAGTAGTGCGCTTGATGAACCTATGCGGGATGAGCTCAGCGAGATGTCTGAAAAGAGCACCACTGAGGAAGCGCTTGAGACCATACCACTGAGACAGAGCACCAGGCAGAAACGGCCTGCCCCACATTGCCATTTGTGTAATCTAGAGATCAGGGAGGAGTGTAACGAGCATATGCGGAAACGAACTGCGTGTGTGTGTTGTCGCTGGGCACACCTTCGAGTACAATAATGGACTCGATCGTGGACTACAAGAAGAAGATGCGCGAGTCGTTTGGTGTCTTTTCTTGGGCGACACAAGCCGTTGTGGTCGTCCGCCGGCAGCAGTCTTGGGTGCCATTTTGCTCGTTTGTTGTCGTAAAGTGTTCGTTTGCAAGAAGGCGTTTGTTTTCGTGTCACATTTGTTTCAGGTTTGCAAGGCGTTCATTTTTGTGTCGCAAGAAGTTGTTTTTTTTCCCCCCAGTTTTCTCGCACATGGTCCAATTTTTTTCTATATTGTACGTATGCATAACAAATTGTGCCAAATATATGCATATTTGTGAGGTTAGGTTTGCGACCCATGAACATTTCGAAGGCAGTTTTTTTTTTTTTATATTTGACTGTAGCACTGATTTCTAATATAGGCAGTAGTCAGAAGAGCATATGACCACAAAAACTTTGGTTCCTTTTATTGTATTAATAGACATCTACACATTATGAATAAAGAATGCCAACATCTTTCAGTCATACCATTTTGATGTGGGGGGAATATGGAGCAAATTTCTCATGTTTAATTTTATTATTAATTAAAAGATTTTCAAGATTTTCATTTTATTATTAATTAAAAGATTTTTACAAGTGAATTCCATGCCATTATCACTTCTTAGGCATTTTACAGAGCCATACGGAGTAATGTCAGCCAGATATTTCTTTGTGGCAGCATGTGTGTTGCTTTTTTTGTTTCAGAAAATATCAACAATTAGACCACAATAGTTGTCAACAAAACAAAGTGTATACTTAAAGCCATTTAAAGATCTTGGCTCAATTGTGCCAGAAAGATCACAATGAACAAGGTCTAATATTTTAGTTGCCCAATTTATCAGGTAATTTGTTTTCATACTGTACCGTTTTGCCTTGGATACGGGTTTCACAGTTTGTATCTGATTTATCAACAATTTTCATGCCTTTTTCTAGCTAAGAAAAATATCCCAGCATGCATTTCATGTCCTCCTGACTATAAGAGGGGAAGGGGAAATCAACAATAGATAAGAATCAAACATCATATTCATAATTTCTTTTTGAATTTAGAGCTAAATTCGTGGAAATGCTTTAAAAAGAAAGAACTGTTGCATATTCAACTTATTTTGAATTGATACTTTTTGCATCTTTTTACCCTCTTGAGAAAAACAAGGGAACTTTTCTTAAAATTTGAGAAACAAACATTTGTTACATGTGAACAAGGCTTTCAAGTTATTATTGGTCAAGAGAACTTATTCTATTAAATGAAAACACTTGGTCATTTGATTAATTTTAATATTCTTTTATATTTAATTGAAGTCAATTATACACAACAAAACTAATCCCAACCTGTTTTTTCTATCAACTCTGGTTTGGTAGATAACAGCTTGAGTTTTTCTAAGCTTTTTTTTTCAGATTTAATTCTTTGTAAAATTAAATTTTAGTTTTAGTATCCATGCCACTTACTATCCTAAAACTCACTTTGGACTTGAAAATTTCTTGTTAACCTTTATTCATTCCTAATAGTTTTTCTACTACTAAATAATTTGTTCAATATAAAATACACTGTCAAGATGCAATATTGATAGATATGAATAAGTAAATAATAAAAGTCACATTTGTTTAAAAAAAAAATAAAAAAAAATAAAAAAAAATAAATCACAAATCATAAATGATTAAGTGTCAAATCATTTTACAAGAAATGCCCTTGAAAAAGGCACGAATCCATCTTGTCTCTCCACCTCACTACAGCTATAGGTAAAATAACAGGGTAGATTTAATCCTCTAGCCTGGGTGACAAACAGTCTAGTCTTTTTGTTGAAGCTGTTATTACATTTAAATAATTTTTGTCAAATGCTCCAATTGGTTAAATTCTTAAAAGATTCTGTCCTTACAGAGGAATCACATGATTTCTCTCTTCAGCATTTATGCATGAGACTGTCATTTATGCCATTCATAATCAAACTCCTATTCTGTTAAAGATAAAAACATTCAGAACTATGAGAAGCTGAACTGAATTAAAAAATCTGAGTAGAATCCATTCTTTCAGTCAGATAGTGGGAGGGGGCAAAATAGTTAAGGAGTGGGGTGTGGTTAGCAATCTGTGGTGGTAAAGCAATAACTCAACTGATAATAGCAGATAGGAAATGCGAGGAGGGTAACCGACAAAATAGTGTCACACGTCCAACCTTCTCACAAGTAAAAAACTCAGTCCTCAGAAACAAAAACGTGTCTGCTTTATACAGCCAAGGACCGACCATGATTTGCATGCAAATGACGAGACAACGAGATTTCGCGTTAACTGTCTGAGACTGCCCAGCATAAAACATGCCATTTTGGTTCTTTTTACCGTTGAGCAATCGGAGTTTGCACGACGCACAGATTCGCGAGCGTTTCCGAGGGAGAGGCTTTAAGGGCAAAAAGCAACAATAGAAAATAAGATAAAGTATGAGTAATTTGTTAGTTTTAATAAAAAATTACGAATAATTTTATAGTTATATATAACAAATAACAAATGAATTTAGATTAGTGATTCTCCTTTACTGCTTGTACCTTGTGACACAGTGTTCACACTGTCTGATACTATTTGGAGAGGACACTATAGTGTTAAATAACTCTAAATGACTAAATGCATCAATTATTTCTGAGATCAAAAGGCCAATCACTAAGACATGATTTCTTTGTAAATGTAAAATCATTGAGAACTGGAGTTATGGATTTTTCTGAAACAAAAGTTTTGATTACAGTCAAAATAAAAGAAATGTTAAATGAAATATTTTATCATACCTGGCAGGTGATGGCATGACATTATAAATACGGTAGCGCTGACCTTCCTCAAGCAACTGTTGCAGGTCTTCAGAAGGTCTCCAGATTGTCAAAATGGTGCCTAAAACAAAACCAACATATGAATAGTATTATGACAAACAAAAAAATGCATCTAGAAAGGAACTGAACATGGATTTTTCTTTGGTTCAATCTTGCATCTGTTAATTAACTGAAATGTTGTCATCAAAATAAATTAAAGCAAATATAAAAAATACCAGTGTATTTTTAAGTAACTAATGGATTTTTAATTTAGCAATATTTCTTATTACTATAAACATTATATTTAGTGGATACACATGTTGGAATAGACATTCCTGTTTTTTTTAAAACTACAAATTTTATGTCAACCAGCTTATAGATTGAGAAGTCCAACAATATTAGTAATAAGAAATAATATTGTATTAAAAAGTCTATTAACTGCTTTCAAATTACTTTGGCTTGTAGAGACATTATTATTACAAATAAATAAAATATAAAATAATAATAATGAAAATTATGAATAAAATAAAACAGTAACATTTAAACCTTGTTTAAAATAAATTAAACAAAAATTAAAAATAATAAAAATGCTCCCAGCAAGCAACAAAATCTGTTCCTGCCAGAAATATGAACATCCTGTGAAAAGACATTAAATTCAATCTCTTCCCCACAAACCTTTGAACAGTCAACATGTGTCCAAACCTCTCTGTAACATGGTGTGTAATAATTCAAAGAAACTTCTTCCTCTCATTAGTTGTACCACGAAATATTTACAACCAAAAATACACACACCAGTACACATAATAAATAAATAAATTGTATGAAATTAACATACATGATACTTTCCTGTTATTTCTGTAATGTATGTTTTATCTCCGTTAACACAAAGCTAATTTCTGCTGCTTTGACGTGAATAACCACTCACAGGTCTCATTTTGGCTATGAAAATAAAGTTAGCAGATATAGACTTTGAAAGGTTCCAACAAGAAATGCCCATTTATCAAATAGGGTAAATGAATTGGCAAAGGCACACTCAACCTAGAAGTGTGTGTTTTTTCACCTGATGGGTAAAAAAAAAGAATATAGATTTAATTTGTTTGGAGGTATATTTTCTTTAGCAGAATTTTTCAATCTATGAGCACAGTTGGCATTAATTTCACTGTAAAAAAAACCCAAAAGATGGATGTCTCCTCAAACATGTGTACCCATGAAATATAATGTTCATACTAATAAAAAATACTAGTCTATATAATTCATTGGTATAATGACAATAGTTCAACTTGGAATTAATAATACTGAAGAAAACCAAAGAACATGCCAAGTGAAACATTGTGATCAAAACAATAAAATGAAGATACTCATTGAATAATTTATGAAATAATTACAATACTTTATCTGAGAATAAAAAAATAGTATCTCAAAATATTTTCCTGCTTTATCAAAATGAAGTGAAACAAAAATAATAGAAGCAAATGCCGAATTAATTATTTATTCGCACAACACAAAATCAAACTGGAAAATATTTGAAAGTCATCTAAATGTTTAGTCAATAAGTGGGTCTCTGTCTATATCTCTGAGATGAGGTATTATGTTTACTTCAATTATTTACATTATTTGGACTGTTACCCTCAGATTCATATTCAATGTTTCGGCTGTTGTACACACTGGCCTTCTTCAGGTGATTGGAATTTTGAATTGAACCCTTTATTTCATCCACCAGGGTAGATTCTTCTAGTTCCACGTGTCATGCCTCTTTCAGATGTCTCAGTTATTTCCCTTTAACTCAACTCTCCAAGTTTTGGGTCACCACTGCTGTGGCCTGGTATTGAACTAAGAACTCTGTGAAGAATGAGATGACTTACCTCCCGCAAAGTGAATTTGCTTGGCGTGTCAGGTCCTGTTGAAAGATCGCAACCAGCATTAAAAGAGAAATGGATTATTCCGAAATTCCTATATTGCGGGCAGATGTACAAAGGAAAAAAATAAAAAAGACTAAGTATTCAAACCAGCTTGAATTTATAAAATCGGAAGTCTTTGGCAAACAAGAAGTCTCATATGCAAATTTTAGTTGCAAGGAACTGTCGCCACCCTTGCCCCCTGTCAATCAGTAAGTATGGATTTGCCCATAGTCAGGGTATGTGTGAATGGAGTGCAATGTTTGGCTCTCATTGACATGGGATGTTCCCGTTCAATAATCAGTGCAAACTGCTGTCAGATCTGGAAGAAGCAACATGTGACAATTAGGACTATTGACAGGACGTCTGATGTGTCCTGTGGAGTTGGAGTGATTTCAATCCTAACAGATGGAGGTGATTGTGCCGAGGTGGATGCACTGGGGGGTTTGTGACAAGCCTCCGGGGTAAGATTTGCTAATCGTAATTGATGCCATATGTAAACTCACCAGTGTTATGGTCATGCGTACTGGGGAATTGCAGCTCGGGAGAAATTGTGACTCATGTGCTGCCATTACAATTGAGGAACGGAATTTCTGTATTGTGTATGACCAAGGAACAAAGACTTGGACAGCGGAATAGAATTAGACAGGAAATAAAGCAGCAGATTAATTACGCAACATTGTTGCGGAATATAATGTGTAAAATAAGAAAAGAGCTGCCTACGAGAGTGAAATGGAGACGTGGATTGCGAATGGCTGGCCGATACCATATCGGCAAGACCGATTGGGGCCCCCAAGAGAATTAATCCCCTTAATGGTCGTTGCACAAGCCACCAAGGCTAAGTTATGGCCAGTGATGGACTATAGGGAGATAAATCAATACATAGATGCCTTTACAGCAGATGCAGATGTGTGTGCTGAACGAATGAGGGAATGGCAGCAGCAAGGAGCTAAGGTGGCTCTGCTTGACCTGCAAAAAGCGTATCTTCAAATATGAATCCATGAGATGTTATTGTCCAAACGGTTTTTATCAAAGGAAAGAGGTACTGCTTGATGCATCTGGGGTTTGGTCTTAATGTGGCTCCCCTGATTATGAAATCAATCTTTAAGGCAGCGTTAGATCAGGATGAGCTGATGAAAAGATCTGCATTGGCATATGTTGGTGACATATATGTAAATGAGGGCATACTTTCAGCGAATGAAGTCAGGCCCAGATTAGAATCTATTGGCTTGTCTAGCAAAGACCCTATTCAATTAAAGGATGGGGCCGATGTGACTGGGCTTAAAGTCTGGGAGAGAGAACAACACATTGCGGTGGAAGCAAGGGACCTCAGTTAAGAACTTCCCACTACACTAACATGAAGCACAGTATTTTCTGTATGTGGTAAGTTAGTTACTTTCTTGTATGTGGGTGGCTCTGTGCAGCCACAGGAATGATAAAAAGACGAGCAAGCATGATAACAAACGGGTGGCATGACATTATAAAAGATGCCACTCTTACGCAGATGATTGTTGAAACGCTGACTAGAGTGCACCAAGATGACTCTGTTTGGGGAGATTGGTGCATGACTGGAGAAGAAGTCAATGCATGTGTTAATGCAAGCTCCCTGGCAATAGGTGTGCTGCTGGAAAACCGGGGAGTTATACTAGAAGATGTGTACTGGCTTCGACCAAGAAATGATGCGCAACATATGAACGTGGCCGAATTGGATGCCGCATTGAAAGGTATAAATCTGGCATTACAGTGGTGGGCTAAGGTGATACACCTATACACGGACTTGGTATGCATGTACCAATGGCTGCAAAATATTCTGACAGGCAAGACCCAAGTGAGGACAAAAGCTGCGAGTGAGATGCTAGTGCGCAGGAGACTGGCTAACCTACAGCAGCTCGTCGAAGAATATGGTTTGGTAGTTGACGCCACACTGACTACGTCACAGAGGAACCTGGCTGATAAGTTGACTAGAGTACCACAAAGATGGCTTGACATGTTGAAACAGGGATCAGAGCCACCGACGTGCATGGCTGTTACGAGCCAGCTGACCATCGAACAAATCCGTGCTATACATAGCAAGAGCAGTCATCCTGGAGTTCGACTTACTTCGTCCAGAAAGTATGTCCTGCAGTGACAAAAGCAATGGTTAGGTCAGCCGTACAAGGTTGCGAGGAATGCTGTGAGGTGGACCCTGCCCCAGTCCAGTGGAACAAGGGCAAGCTTGGGATAGACAAAATTTGGTGGCGACTGGGCATGGACGTGATCATTTTCTGACTTTGACGGATTGTGGCCTGACGCGTTTCACTGTATGGCACCCACTGGTGTGACAAGATGCATTATTGATTATACAACAATTACAAGCTATCTTCTATGAACGTGGTCCTGCCATTGAAATATTGACAGACAATGCCCCCAACTTTCTGTAGCCGAGATTTTCAGGACTTCGCAGTCGAATGGGGTGTGAGTAAGGTACAGAGTGCAACGGTATAGCGGAGCGGTGTCACTGCACCATTAAAAGAATAGCAGCCAGAACATGGTGTTCCATTCAAGAAGCTGTGTATTGGTATGTCACCCCCAAAGATGATATAACACCATCAACTGCTCCGGCCAATGGAATATATACATACAGACAGCGGATAAAGGGGATAGATCAAGTAATGCCAAACATTCCAAAGAATACCAAAGAACCATATAAATTTGGTGATTTCGTATTGGTCAAGCCCCCAAATGGACGTTGTACCACTAGATTTAGTAGAGGACAAGTTGATGGAGTTATTAGCTCCCAATAGTCCGGGTCAATGGTGTGCCACACCATGTGAAAAACCTTCACCCGCGACATGAGTTAACTGCCTCAGAAGAAGAGTGTCACAGTGAAGATATGTTGTCTGATTGTGATTTGGAGACAACAATGTTTTGCACAATGCAGTCAGATGGTCTGCCTCCTGTATCAGAGAGTACAGATTCAGACGATGAGGAAGGTTGTGATGACACCGAAAATGCCAAGGACCCCCGACACAGGCATAAATAGCGAGTCTGGGAGGAAGACTGCAGATCGTGTTGTTGGTGTGATGGCATACTAATGAGACTGAGAGAATAAGAGGTTACTAGCAACAGCTCAGTTAGTAGACCGGAGGACTGGACGAAAGCAAGCACTTTAATCCATTTCAGTCATCCCAAACGATAAGCGAACTGAATTACCCATATACTCTTTCGGTCTAGTCACTGGATCTAGCCAACTACTTTATCCACTCGGCCATGTGTCCTTGACCACATATGGAGGTCATCATAAAGTAGTAACACGAGGGGAAATAGAAAAATCAGGTGTAGCTGACCACATATGGAGGGATAAGGGAGATCACTGTTCACTGTGTAATGAGGTTGAAATAATAGACAGAGAGCAAATAGGTCTTAGGTAGACGAGATCAATTAGGCATTGAGTCGTAGTGTAAGAGGTAAAACTGGAGGTAATATCGCACAAGCATAAAGAAAAGAAGCAAATAAAATCCCAAGAGGTTCAAATATGTTGAAAGAAACAAATCAACTTTTATCCATCTGTTACATACAGGAGTGTGTGTTTTTCTTTCAACCCGTTTCTTTGGAGAATGACACTTTTATACTTCTTAAATAAGTTCTAGTCTTCTAAGTCAACTGGTTTAGTTTTTAAGTGCTGGCTTAGCTTCGTTTGTCAGTATAACTTGCTATTGGTAGGAAAGGCAAAGTCAAAGGTTGTGGAATCTCTCAATCAGCGTCCTGCTACTCGAACTACTGAATTGAAACTTTTCATAACTACTGGTGAACTGCTCGCTTATATGGACACAGACCAAAAACTGGTGCGGGGTTAAATGCAGCCAGGGGTTTTCGGTAAATCCTGATTTTTGACAAGGTACCTCTTTGTGGTCTGGCTAGGAAAATTGATTATTTTCCATTTTCGGGGGGAACCCTTCGGTTGTGTGGAGAGGTTGCAGGATAGCTATCCTCCCAAACTCCCTCCTTCTCACATTGGTACTTATACCAATTCCTTTCAGTGGGCGTTAATAATTTCCCCATCTTTCGCTACAAATTACCTCCTCCTATCACCATTGCTACCACTTGACGAATGGCGTCCTGGCTGTGAGGGTGTGACTAAGCTGGCCTCATTAAAATTATAAACTAGAATTTTTGTTTATAAAATTCTTGTTCTCACCGGCCAAAATTCTTATAAATAACAAATGCTTCTGTCTCTTAAAATCTCTGATATCTTCGACACTCCTGGCCACTTTGTGCCTTCTTAACCCGTGCTTTTACAAACAACATCAATCGTCAAGGTCTGTGGGAACCCTTGGCTTCTTAGAAAAGAAAAATAAATCTCTTTATCTTCAAATCGGCAATTCTTTCGAGATATTTTCTCATGCCAAAATTCTATAATCAACACATGGCCACTTAAAACCATATCCTTAACGCTTGGTTATTCTGTTTTTTTCTTTTTCGACCAGTACTTTTACAACATCATCAATCAATTATCAAAGCCCTTTTGACCCCTTTGTGGAGTTTAGCATCTACACGAACTCTTGGCTTCCTTGAGAAAAATAAATGATGGTAATTCTCTCCACCTCGTATCTGCAAATATTTTGGAATATTTTCTCATGCCAAAATTTTTATAATCAACATGTGGCCTTGCCGGTACTTAAAATGATATCTTGGAAAAATAAATAATGGCAATTCTCTTTACCCCGTATTGGCAAATATTTCAGAATATTTTCTCATGCCAAAATTTTTATAATCAACATATGACCTCATCGCCTGGTCGACTTCTAAAATCTTGTGATTTCGAATGATATCTTGTTCTCAGTTTTTCTTTAACCAGTACTTTTACAAACATCATTGATCAATTGTCAAAAGCTTGCATGTGGCCTTTTTTGAGTCTACTGTTTAAGCCAATTCTTGGATTTTTGAGAAAAGTAATTTTTTTTTTTAAAAAGTAAAAATAAAATCTTAGGTTATCTTCTTTTCTGTTCTCAGTATTTTCATGTTTAATTTCTATGGTTAATTAGTTAATCAATTACCATAGCTAAATAGTGTCACAAAGTTACAAAAAGACAATAAGAAAAATATTCATTTCTAAAAAAAACAAACAAAAAAACCTTCATTTCTACTTATATCAATTTATAATTAACTAACCTAATTTCATCTTAATTACACTACCTCATAGTTGCTCATCCAGTTAAGTGAATGCTGATTTATGTGATTTTTATAGGATTACAATATTTGCCTTGTCATCTTTACATCTATCCTCACTGGCTTCCTCATTTACAGATGCCAATCCTACAAAGATCCAGACAATAATAAGCTACATGAATGAGATATTATTGTTACATTCTAATGTAAGTTTGTCACTCTTCCTTTTCTACATTGTGATATATATTTGCTACCACCACCAGCAGCAACACTTCACTTCTCAGGTACCTTCATCAATCCACCTCCTGTCTCCTTGACTGAAATGTTCAACTTTTTCCTTGACATGGGAGGTTATCTCTTCCAGAAGATTGTCCATTGCTCTCTATCAAATTCTGCATGGAAGTCCTTGTCCTCAATCTAGAAATATCCTCCTGAAAACAAAATTTTTTACCAATACCTATGAGTGTAACTCAATCAGTAAGTGGTGCACAAAAAGAATAAAAAAAGTAGAAAAAATAAACAAATTTGGGTTTTGAGGACAGGAAATATTACTTACTTTGTAGCTAAGAGAAAAGGAAACAATTTTGGTATGATGATAAAACATAGCATGCTACACCAAAAACTTGAGTTTTACTTTTCTTCATGCTGTATAAACCAATCATTTTGCAGGAATTTAACCCATCAGATATAAAAATTAAAGAAGAAAAAAAAGGAGGTATAGATTGTGCGAGAAAACGTGGGGAAAAAAAAAAAAAAAAAAACTTCTTGTGACACAAAAATGAACGCCTTCTTGTGAACCTGAAACGAATGCGACACAAAAACGAACACCTTCTTGCGAACAAACACTTTACAACAGCAAATGAGCAAAACGCCACTCAAGACTGCTGCCGATGGACAACCGACCGCAACAGCTTGTGTCGCCCAAGAAAAGACACCAAACGACTCGCGCGTCTTATTGTACTTGAAGGTGTGCCCGGCGACGACACACACACACGCAGTTCGAGGACGTATCCACGCATGCTTGTTACACTCCTCCCTGATCTCTAGATCACACAAATGGCAATGTGAGGCAGGCCGTTTCTGCTTGGTGCCCCGTCTCAGTGGTATGGTCTCAAGTGCTTCCTCAGTGGTGCTCTCTTCAGACGTCTCGCTGAGCTCATCCCGCATAGGTTCATCAAACGCACTACTCTCTGAGGTGTGCTCTTCCTGTGATTTTATATATACCATCGGGGCTTCATCATCATCACAAGAACTAATGTGGTTGCTGATGGAATAATCCTTCCCGCACGCTGGACGCACATCTTTTATGTGGTGTGGTGTTCCATCAGCAGAGACGGAATGTGGGCTATTAATTTGTGTCACCGTACCTTTGTTGAACTGTGTTGTACACCTTCCATGCGGATTTTTCACACAGACAGTCTCTCCTCCCATATAAGGATTGGCAACTCTGTTGTCACGCACCAAAGTTGCGTCGATACCCTTAATGTGGACACTGTAAGTGTAGGTTGCATACGCCGGTGCAGTTGAAGCTGTTTTATTGTCCTTTGGGGTAACATTGAGCCCAAATCCTAAGCGGGTTAGACAATACCTTTGTCCCTTAATCTCCACTGTTTGGAATGGCCAAAGGGACTTGTCGATGTGTACCTGCAGATATGCCCGGTGTAGGTCCAGCACTGCAGCATTTGGTCCTTGCTGACGCCATTCCCGTAATTTTTGCGAACAAACATCTGCATTGGCCGCGTACGCGTCAACATACTCATTGAGTTCCCGGTAGTCCATAATGGGCCGAACCTTCTGTTTGTTTTCTTGCTGAATGGCCATGAGGGGGATTGAACCCTTTGGGGGTCTGAGTTCCTCCTCCGGGTAAGGAAGCAGCCAGCCGTTATCTATCCAAATCTGGAGTTTCCGATCATACTCCTCCCGAATTTGTGTGGGAGCTGGATATTCTGCCAGTCTATTTCATAACGTACCCGGGGGTCAGTTGCCAGCCCACTTCCAAGATGCGATCCACCTCCGAGTGGTCTCATCGAATTCTACTTTAAAGTCGGGCTTGGTAATGGTGATGGCAGCAACGACTGGTCCAACACACTGCGGAAACTTCACCTCTCTGGTGCCAGTTACAGATATCCCTCCCAACTATTTGATGGCGTCTAGTCCGAGCAGGAAGTCAAATCCAAGCAGGTCTCCATCCACGATTAGGGCTTCCATAGCAATGGATGGCTTTGCACCAACACTAACTTCTTATGGTACTTGAAGGTGTGCCCGGCGACAACACACACACAGTTCGAGGACGTTTCCCCCGCATGCTCGTTACATAGATAATGAAGGAAAATAAAACTTACTGGCCTTTTGTTGTTGATCAATATGGCTGCAACCAACAAGTCTTACTTTCATTACAGGAGTGACATTTCTCTTCAGACTGGCCTGAAAGGAAGAACCATCGCAATTAAAAGCAGCAACTACACATGATTTAAAACATAAGTTATTTGCTTTCAAAAATGAATTTATATAAATTTGTAAGTCCAACAATTGTATACAATAGAAGTAGTAGATTTGAAAAATACTGATTTATTACTTGAGGAATAATTCAGACAAGCATCTTTAACTTTCTTGTTTTGATCACTGTGTGGGTTGGCTATCTATTTATCCTCAAATCTATATGACATCTGATAATCCTGAACTAAGAAAATAACAACTTTTCTCTTACTCACTAATTCAAGTGAAAAAATGTTGTTATTGTATTGATTAAGCAATAGGCATGATGGAGCTTTGAAAAAAAAAGATTGCTGGCATGTGAGGAAAATTAGAAAGCCCACTGACTGAAATGTAGAGTTCAAAACAACAAGTTGAGGATTCTATTTTAAATAATTTATTTTGTACAAGATATTTTTCCACTGGTTTAACATATCTTAAAGATTATTTAGTTAATGAAGATAAAAAAAATAATTGAGTTTTAAACTGCTTTTAATGAAAAACAAAACAAAAAATAACCACTGTATTGTGATGTATCGTGTAATTAGAACTGATATAAAACAACTACAAATTTGTATTTGTTATGGCTGCCAATTTTTGTTTTAAAGTAAAATGAAAAAGAAAAAAAAAAAATTGATAATTTTAAAGTCTGGATTTATGTTATAATGATAATATATTAAATTGTCAGTAAAGTCCAACCATCCCAGCCGTTTGTACATACATGTTTGTCATTGGAAATGGCGTTCTGGAATTCTTCCTTCATTTTCTGAGCTTTTAATTCTTCAGCCAATCTTTTGTAATCAGCCAGCATAACCAACTGCAATTCTGAAAGGCAATCCTGAAGAATAAAGAAAACCCATTCTCAAAAACAATGGCAGTGACAAACATACAAGACAAAATTTTGTGGAATTTGAATAATGCATGAAAGCCAAATGTAGCATGGACTTTTGCTTTTACTCTTTGTCACACAGTTCTCTGAAAAGAAAAAAAAAAATGTACATTAAGAACTTACCTTTTTATGGCAAAATTACCCAGATTCCTGATAGAAACTTGTACATATTATGATAGAGAAGCAAAAAAATAAAAAATAATTGCAGAGATACAAAAATATCGTCTAAATAATTTGAACTTTAAATCTTTGTTCTTGAAATAAAAAATATGGGCAGTAATACTTTTTTTATATTTACAATAATCTTATGTATTTCTTGTTGAAGGCATTATTACATTTAAATAATTCTTATCAAAGATCTTTGTTAAGATTTGCTAAACCCTTAAAACATTTTATCATTATAGAGGAATCACATTAAATATATATAAATGGGTGCTGGAAAGTTATTGGCTCAACCCCCAAAATTCTATTGTTTGGTTACTTAATCAGATTTTGAAAAATGGGTCGAGCTCAGAACTTTTCAGCAATCCCTCATATATATGCATCAGTCTGCCATTCTTTGTTACTATCTCAACTAACAATAACAATTTAATAGGATCAGGGTTAGATAAATAAATTCAAATCAAATACTAACAAGGAACGTATCAGGTTGTAATGCATACATCATGGCTTCATAAAGGTCTTGACCATTGTCCAGTTGTTGGATTTCTTCTTGGCTCCAGTTCTTACACTGTTTTGAACCTACAAACACAAACAGTGCTTTTGATACACAATTTCATGTAGATTATGTCACTGTGCATTACTAGTGTTTATATCGATTAAAGGGAAATATAAAAGACAAATTCCTTTCCTACATCACGGAGATTTTGCAATAAATCAAACTTAATATGGAAAAAAAAATTACAAAAAATCATATTAACAAACAAAATTTCTTTTTAATATTGTTAAAATCATTCCATAAAAATTGGGTTTGATTTTTTTCATCCTTATCTGAAAAAGAATCTGTAATAAATTTTCAAATTTAGCAAATGAAACAAAAAAATGGAAAAATTGAAAAAATGAATTGTTGAATTTGAATTTTTTTTTAAAGGAAAAAAGCAAAGTGAAATAATTATAGGAATTAAACTTTGCTTAAAAATAAAAAAACTGCTGTGTCCTCCAATAATTTCTGAAAGAAAGGGACAAATCAAAGATTTTGCAGGCGTTTCATTTTTGTTCAGGCATAAACAAGTTAACAAAATAAGTGAGGGATTAAAGCAAGACCTAAAAAAACAAAAAACAAAACAATTTTAGAAGATTATAAAAAGATTAAAAGTAAAGTTATAAAGGACTTCAAAGTATGAAATGACAGACTCTTGGAGTAATAGAATACAAGTTTGAATCTTTGCGCTATATTTCCATCATTTTATTGTTCATAAATTATAATGATATATGTAAATATTGCAACATTTGAGAAATACCTTGTATCAAAGAAATTGACTCAAGGCTAATTATCATCAAACTGATTTCAGGTTTTAAAAGGTAGATTTTTAACTGCAAACATTTTGATTTCACTAATAAGTATTGTTGGAAACGTATTGTTGGAAATAAAAACAAATGTGGTTATTTGCAATGTTAAATTATTTTGATAAAATGTTGCATGAAACTAATGTTAAGGAATTGGGGTCTCAAATAAAGTAAGTTCAGCTGTGGTAATGAATAGGAACCTTGTTTAGGAAAGCAGGATTCAAAAGAAGCCTGCAATTTATTGTAGAGTTTTTCCACTGCTTCCTGTTGCAACACTTCATGTCTTTGTTCTTGTTTGCTTTCAGCTCGACTTGACCGGAAGACACTTCCACCACCGGGAACTTTCTCCATATACTGAAAAAGAAAAAGAATAGGGACGATGGAGCAAGTAGTAGAGGGAGAGAAAGAGAATAAGAAATAAAGATGTGAGAGAGGAAATAGAAACAAAAAATAATGAAAATAAGTAAAAAGGAATAGAAAAGAATCCATCCATATATTGCAAGCCAGCATTCACCAAATAAAACCTAAACTTCAATTCCATATATCATAATGAAAGTGATAATCTGATGCATAAAACACTAGATTAAAATCATAAGTGGCACTCAGACACATGCCAACAGTAAATGTTAAGCAATGAACATATTCTTCAGAAGAACAACTATCCTGCAAATATAACATCAGCATCTATAGGCAGAAATAGGAGGGTCAAGGATGAGTACAAGAAAACTGCCATGGTCCATCTTCCTTAGGTCAGGGTCTTATCAGAAAAGATTCAGAAGATCTGCGGTCCATACAACATTAGGACAATATACAGAAGCAGCTCAACTCTATGGAGAAATTTCTACTGAGTCAAGTCTAAGACATGATAGCATGACCAAGAACTGTGTGTATTCCATTCTTTGCCTGTTGTGGTAAAGAATATAAAGGTGAAGCTAGCCATTCACTAAAAGTAGGGACTGTAGAAATATTGAAAAGCTGTATATGAGACAATGAAATCAGGAATGGCTGATCATGTATGGAAGGAAAAGGGTAAAAATCCTGGACAGAGAGGAACACTGTACAGTCAGATGTTTGAAAGAATCAGCACATGTGCTAGGCTATGAGAGCTCATTAGTAGATCTAGCAAAGAAATAAATATGATATGTGAGCCATTAATAAATAGAGAGAGAGAGAGATGTGATAGCAAGTTAATGAAGAGTGCAGTCAAGTGTGACAAGTAGTAACATTCATCAGCAGAAAGTTAGATTTAAGGCTCCAAGTTCTCCACTCAGACATATCACATGGAACAATATGTTAGTGGATTAAAGCGCTGATTCATGAATTTGGGGACATAGTTCAATCCCTGAACTAGGCAGTATGTACTTTGACAGTGAAATCAAGATGAGCAATAACTGAGCAGTACTAAGTAAGACAAGATATCTCTAGACATAGAAAGCAGAATGAGAACAATCTATCCCCAGAGATGAAATAAAGGGTTCAGTTTGAAATTTCCTGAAGGTTATCTGGACCAACAATCACCCGATGCAGCCAGGAGGACACTGTGGCTGAAATGTTGAGATTACAACAAGAAAGATGAGGGACAATAGTCTGTATATAGATCACTTCTCATTGCAGAAATTCAGACAGAAAGATGTGTTTATTTTGGTTTTGAGGATTTGATGAATCATCTTTTACAAATACTTATCTGTATGAGACAAGTGAGAACTTAAATTGAAAAAAATCAAATGCCAGCTCTTTTTTCCAAAGATGACATGTACAGGTTTTAGAATGGCATAACTCTCATTCCAGAGAAGAGGCTGCAACAGAGAAAAACCCATCATTACAGAAAATGTTACTAAGTTGAAATTTGGGGCTTAAAATTATCATTTACCTAATGATGTCTATTGACATTGATTCACTGAATTGTTTGTTAAATTTGGATGTGGAGAAGCTGATTAGAAAAATGATTTGCAGGATACTCTTGAAAACCGATTCTGATGCATGTAGATGTTGATCCTGATGGAATAGGACCACTAACAGCTCATAAAATGGATAAGAAGAATGAAAAACCAGTGTTATATATTTCATTTTCTGTTTAGTAGCAGAGAGATAAGTTACACTCATAATAAAAACAAAGGATTTGTGTTTGTTACCAAATCATTTCATCAGTATTGTATGGCAAGTTTTTATCACTCTTTACACCAACCATAAACCACTCCTGTTTCTAACTGCCTATAACTATAAATCAGAGCCACTGAATCACATCCTCCAACACTGATTAGCTGATTTGTCTTACAATAAATGCCTTTGTTCAGCTTTCAGTAAATAGAGTTCATATGAATTTGGTGAATTATCATGTGACATAACTGAAATATGTTTGGAAACTAGAAAGGATTCCATTATGAGTCAGATATATGAAATGAGGATGAATAATTAGGGTAATAAAAATCTGCTCTGAATCATAAAATAAAAAAAATGCAAACCTATGAAATTATTTAATTAGAAATCTTCTAATTGCTTTTATAAATAAGATATATTAAGGACACTATTGTCTTAAGAAAAAATTGTTTTTTTGATGAATAATTAATTTTTACAAGAATTGTTTTCATTTTTCTTTTTATTTTAATAAGAAAAATTTGAGTTTTAAATTTTAAAATTTCATATTAATTTCTACCTTTTAGATTATTAAGTGAAAAAAATATTTACTAATCCTAAATGGAAAAACTTAATACCAGTCTTCAAATATCAAGAATTTTAAAAGAATTTTGGACTTTCTTTTTATGTGTGTAAACATGCCCATTTTTTAAAGTATGAGCAAACATACATGACATTATCAGAAAATGAGTAAATTTAAAGTCAACATTCCTAAAATTAGATTACAGAGAATATTTTCCAAAATTTTTAGGGTTGCCTAGTACTTCAAAATTATATAAAAAGGAGCTCATGTCATTTTCTTAAATTACATTTTACAGATCGTCAATCAGTCTGTCATCACCTTGTAAAACACATAAACACAGCTACAGCTGGTTAAAAACACACCTACTATTTGCTTAAAAAATTCATTTCTTCAATATTTTAAACTTAAAGTAAATAATATTTGTTTCAAATCAGATTAATTATAGTTTAAATCCATTAATATTCCTCAAATAAAATTTCAGAAAAGTATATTTTATTTTTGCAAGATTTTTAGAACCGAGAACTAGTGTTTACAAATGCCTCAAAAATAGACAACTTTGACAATGTTACTGAAAAAAAAAAAAAAAAAATTGATTCCTATCAATATAATTGTTTATTGGAAATAGTAAATTTAGCTTTCAATTAAAGCTAAAATGTAAGCTACAAGAAAGCTTTTTCATTTTAAAAAATTGATTTAAACCTTAGGTATTGTGATTTTTGTGTCAGTACAATTATGTTCTTGTACAGAATTATGGAGCTGTTGAATATTAGATGGAAAGCAAGAAAGTATGACAGATAATACTGGTATTTTTTTTTTTTTTATGCCTTTCACCCCAAGCAAGGTGGGAAGCCACTAGCATGCAAGGGGTTACAGAGAGTTGGAGCGAGAGCAAATAGAAGTGATAGAGGAAAGGATGAAGAGAATGATAGGGGATAGATCAAGGCATCTGGAGACGTCGATTGACATTAGATTTGAATAGTTG
Source organism: Acanthosepion pharaonis (assembly GCA_903632075.3). Lineage (NCBI taxonomy): Eukaryota > Metazoa > Mollusca > Cephalopoda > Sepiida > Sepiidae > Acanthosepion > Acanthosepion pharaonis. The sequence goes on along the minus strand of CAHIKZ030005526.1, from coordinate 822,758 downwards.
GAGATTATAGCTATTAGGGAAACAGGAAAAGGGGAGGGAGTTCCACAAGTGAGAAGTGCAAGACATGAAGCTATTGGAATAGAAGAGGCGGCTACATTTAACAGTTTTGACAGTGAAAGAGTGAGAGCGAGATGCCAGCTTAGTTGAACACTTAAATTCATGAAGTCTGGGAACCAGCGAAAGCAGCTAATTGGAGCAGTTACCATGAAAGTATTTGTAAAAAAGACAGAGGGAGGCGATGGCATGTCTGTGAGAGAGCAACTGCAGACGAGATGCCAGATCAGATTTATCTAATGGAAGAACCCTTGACTTGGTTTTGCTTCTTATTCTCTCAATTATTGGCATACCAATTACAAAACCTTTGTCATAATATATGGTGATAGGACAAAGCAGAGGGAGATGCAGATTCATGTCTTTCCCAAGTGTAAAATCAATGCAAAAAGCTTCACCCAAAATTTGAACATGATTCTAGATTCTTTTCTGCACAGACAACTATTCCATCACCAGATTGGAATAAACAAGTAGAAAAATAGAAGCATATTAATTCCTTTTGATAAGGTAATTTACTAACATAAAATCTTTTTAAAGAGATTAAAATGGTGGATTGGTATTAATGATCTTACTCTGATAGGGTAGATTCTGGTCACAATGACATCTATACAACCAACCAGTCCTCCATCTGCAGCAATATGAATGATAGACAGGCACAAAGGTCGAGGGTCATCCTGAAATCCCAATTTAGCATCCCATTGTGCAGGACGACAGCAATTACCAGACACTTTCAAACCGACACTATCTGGGCTCTGAAAAGTAACATTTAAACTACAAATAAAAAATAAAATTGTGGGATTTTTGGGGGGTGGGATGGGGGTTCTACTACAAAGAGCAGATAACTCTGGATTAATACCTTGAAAAATGAGAATCATGAAAAAAATGTAAATAAAATATGTTTCAGCAAAACAGATTTAGGCAATATTTGTAGAGCACTGTAGTCTATTTATCTCTTATTTGGTGTCTTGCATTTGTGATTAAGTGGGGTTTGTTCATTGTTGAAAGAGTCATATATTTCTCACTGCTGTTAGAGGACAGTGTTAAAAATGAAAAAAATTAATCACATAGGATAATAAATATATTTACTGTACTTAACTCAGTACTAAAATTGTCATATTGATATGTCAAAATGTTCTACAATTAATAAATCTTGATTCTTAAATGTGGACAATAATGAATAACAGAACTGTGTTGCTGCAAATTCTCAAGTGGAGAAAACCTGTTGGTTTTAAAAATCAGCATTTGTGAACCTAGGTCTCATCAGGGCTCAAACATTAACATCTGCTATCAGTAGTGAATATGTTACTATCGCACAAATAATGTAGGCTTTTACTTATATTTACAAAGCTTAATTCAGTATGGCACACACTTGAATCGGGTTTGAAAAATCAGCATTCAAAATCCAAGCTTTTATTTAGGCCTAAACACCAGTGAAATGCGGAAAATATTCACTCGTTCTATCACCACCACTGCAGGTATATCATCTGTATATATGGCTTATGTCTCAGTGGAGTCAATTACACTGTATTTATGTTAAAACTAAAATTTACAAGTATTTACCTTGTATAAAGAAGACATCATCTTTGGTATTTATAAGTCTGTGAAAGTGGGAAATATTTACCTCAAGGGGGCTGCAGGCTGTGTCACTGCCAACAATTTCTGCATTGGATATGCACAATTTCTGGCCAATTTTTAGCTTCCCTTTTGATATAAGGAAAGAAAGATGGCAGTCAAGAAATAATTTTGTTGAATACCATCCATCAGTAACTTCAATGCTTTTCTGAAAAAGAGTAATCACAGAAAGAAAAAAGTCAATGAGTAGAAATACATTTCATTTTTCTGTTACACTTGTTGATTGTATGCAAACTTGTAAAAGCAAAGACTGAAAAATTTCAGTCAATAAAATCTCTATTTTCAATATTAGGATATTGACACCTATTTTGTTTAATAGTATTATAGTCTGTTTTTATTTTTCCAAAAATATAATGTGCAAGTTTGTACATCAAACTTTCTAAAAATAGGAATGTACAAAATTAAAGTTTCTTTGATGTCCAGTCTTCAAGAACCTCAACAAAATTCAAGATGGAAGACATTTTGTGTATCAGAGTACAGCACAGGTCCTGAGTGTTGTTAACAGATTTGTAAAAGAGATTCAAACAGAATTGGAACTAAGAGTTTGATTTATTAACTATACAGAAAAAAAGCCCTAATGATTCCAAATTAACATTTCCTATATATATATATATATATATATAAAAAAACAAAACCATGTTAAAAATCACTACATAATTACAGTCATGTTTCAACACAATAAATGTGTCTCCTTGGGCGATGTCAAACCACTGGTGAGTGAAAGTTAATTTCAAAGGAAAATACTTTAAAAAAAATAGGCTTCTGGGCTTTGCCATGATTAACCAATCGAATGTGACCTATGCTAAATTCAAACTCACCGGAAAAATTTTTTTTTATTATAGGTCATGACATGAAGATATCTGCATATAAATCGTAGACAAATTCTTTATGGACAGATACAAGTTGCTACATTATTTCATAAGATGTATCAAAGCCTGACGTTCAACTTTCTAAATAAGTAAAAGATAAAAGGAGTAGGGAGGTAATTTAACACAATGCTATTCAATTATATGCTTGTTCAGCTTCTTACATAAAGGCCCCTTTAAGAAACTATTAAATAATTTAACCATTTGAAAAAAAAATCAGATAAAAAAAATACAGAACTACTTTGGCAAATTAATATGTAACCATTAAATAAAGAGCATCCATATAAGATGTTAACAATACCAACTAATCAATCTAAGATGTTAATAATACTAACTAAACATCAATACAAAGCAATATTAAATCAAAATGAATCTTACAAATAGAATAGTAATCCATTTAAGGAAAATTTGAATTTAGTGTAGGTCATGATTGATTGGTTAAGTACAGCAAAGAGCCTATTCTTTTTTAAAGTATTCTGCTTTGAAATTAATCTTTCACTCGCCAGTGGTTTGACATTGCCTGAGAAGACACATTTGTGGTGTTGAAACATGACTAATTGTGAAGCAATTTTTAACGTTTTTGTTTTGTTTTAATATCCTAAAATAATACTTAGCTCTACTCTATGAATGATATGGAGCCCTCTTTTAAAATTAAATGTTACATAAAGTGGAATCATATTCTATTTGTTCTCATTTTACCTGCATATATATATATATATATATATATATATATATTGATTCATGGTGATATTTTAAGTGGGGGAAAAAAAAGTATAATTCTTTAAATTTGTACATATCTTCAAATTCTTTGAAACAAAGCCTATCTGGCAATTACAGGTAATAAATATAGCCTAATTTTAAAAAATTTTTTTTTAAAGAAACATTTTAAGGATTCTAGTTGTTCAAACCAATATCCCATTCTCACTGTTTCTATCATTACTTTTAGCCAAACATCTAGTTGATACATATAGCCAAATTTTTCAAATTGACACATAGATTGCTATTGATGGCAAGAAACATTTACTGGGTGCAAAATACATATTTTGCCCATTATTCATTTTATCATAAAGGCCAAATTGACTTGTCAAAAATCCATGGAAATGTTTGTGGCTGACAACCAATGCAACACATCACTCTCTCCAACAATTGCTGTTAAACTCTGCTATTAACTCCTTCAGTCAACACCAAAGGTGATTTTGAACCATCAGAAGCAACAGCAGTCCAAACCATAACACAAGTTGGTTTCTGTCACTTGGTATGTGTTCTCAAGTCCTTGAAAATGTTTCTTGGTGAAGTGCCATAAACACTAACATTTTAGTAGTTGAACACAGCCTCTACAGTACAAAACTTCTTGTCTAACCAAATGAAGATCTTGTCTGCAGCAAACTGCACGTCCTACAACAGTTTTTCCCTATGCCAAGTTGTTTTTGCTTGTAGACATTCGAGAGAAGCTGCTGCCATTGAATCTTGTATAGTTTTAGCCCTAAATCCTCTTTCACAATCCTCCTTAGTGAGCTATCTGAAATATCCAGCTCTTCTGTCATCTTCCTCTTTTTTGAATTTCTTTCAAGTCTCTTCTTGACTGTTTCAATGACTCTCCTGATACAAACTGGTTTTTATTGGAATTAGATTTGGTGAATTCGTTTGCTTCTCTTGAAACTTTTTCCACACATTAAAAATTGTTTTTTTTTCAAACATTTAACTGTTTTATCAACTCACAATTCTTCATATCAGCCATTTTCAATGTGATAAATTGATCCTCCTTTGTTTGAGCCACCATATTTAATTAAACTGTGAGCAATAAAACAAAAGTATGTTAGGAAGAATTATGTAAAATTTGACGCTATTTTTACGAATAGACATACTTCAATTTATATGTAAACAATGGGTAAATATTTACGCCCCATCTATTAAAATGGGGAAACATGCTGAATGAATTATGGAGGAATGCTAATGAATAGATTGGCTTTTTTTTTTTTTTTAGGCAAAATCATTATGGCTTTCTTCTGTTTTGGCAAATAATTGAATAATGCTGAAGTGATCTCATCAGGATGCAACCTTGAGTGAATCACATGGAGATCCTAGGGTATCCAGTCAACAGAATTTCTCCCATAGCTTCACCGATTTATTTTTTTTAACTTTAAGATCACCCAATATATGGCCCAAAGGCTACTCAAAGTAGAGGTTCACTGAGTAAAGTTTTTGTAATGGAGGGGGGAGGAGGAAGTAAGAAGTACATATTATGAGAACATGTAGGATAGATATAAGCTGACCCTGGGCTTGAAGAGGTTAAGATTGTAGTGGTCAGGGAAGCATCTTCTCGAAAGTCTGTTCCATAAAGTAACAGTTCTGGGGAAGAACCCAACTGCGTGGAACTTACTCCTTACCAAAGCAGCACAAATGGAATGGGGATGGTCAGCCATAGTAAATATTGCATTATGGATCCTAGCTGTGAAAGCCTGAGCTGGTGGGTCTGAGGAATGTAACTTGTTAGTGTTAGACATTTTCATGATGGTCGTCCTCGAGTATCGCATCCAGAGGTTGGCAGTGAATATTTCGGAGACAGTAGGAAAGCGTACTTTAGGTTCGCAGTGGATATCACAGCAGAGTGTAGTTCATCCTTCTCCTGGTCGCCTTTGGTCCTTCCGGTGGGAGGAAACAAGATGGCCGCCTTTATACCACGACGAATACAGTGTTGGGCGGCTTCTGATTGGTCAACCTTCCATTGGTCGACTATAAAGGGAAATAAGTCATTCTGACTCGCTCACTAGTTATATGCGTTGTATACCCAAAAAACCGTAACAGCCCCCCTTATTTTGGGTATATATGGAATCTTCGTTCAAAATATTAGTAAAGTTAATAAATACTTTAATTTCAAAAATAATATTTTTTTCTTTTTCTCTTTTTTTAAAAGGTAATATTAATATGTAACAAATACTTTAGTATTCCAAATTTTATTTTTATGTTTTTTTTTTTTTATATTTTCTTGAAAATTAATATTCACAAAAATTAGTCATATCACTTTGTTCATAGTTAAATACTTCGGGTTAATGAAACATGAACAACAATATTATAAGTTTAGATTGCGATCACAGCAAAAAGTGGAAAGAATTGTTACTTTACCCATAGCTGGGACCCATTAAAACAGTTACTATCACTCCGGGTCAGAGTGATCCAGAGAATCATTTATTATTTTATCCATAGCTGGGACCCATTAAAACAGTTACTATCACTCCGGGTCAGAGTGATCCAGAGAATCATTTAGGAGAGGATTGGGCTCAAGGTAGGACCATTTACCTTTATACCCCGAAACTAAGGACTTACATTCATACCAAAAACTGAAACTGACGCTTCTTAGGACAGTAACTAATGGATGCAGTTTTACGTCCTACCCAGGACCTAATAAGGACCTTACAGGGACTTAACGGATGTAGTTTTATGTCCTACCCAGGACCTAATATAGGGGCCTTAATGGATGCAGTTTTATGTCTTGCCCAGGACCTAATAAGGGCCTTAATGGATGCAGTTTTACGTCTTGCCCAGGACCTAATAAGGGGCCTTAATGGATGCAGTTTTACGTCTTGCCCAGGACCATTATAAGGGTCTAAGAAGTCAGCACCAAACATTGCAGAAGCAAAAAGCCTGTAGTTTCCATTTCATAATCGTTTTTTACAAATAAATCCATACATATTATTTCCCGATTAAACACATTCAATTTGTACTGTTTCTTCTGTACTTGGTCCCTTAACAAACTGATATTTTATATCGATATGCTTTGATCTTTAATGTTGAATTTCTAGACAAAGCAATACTGCTCTGATCACCGAGTAAATAATAATTGGCTCAGTTATTGCCAGTATTGTAATTGTTTTTCATTAGCAATTTAAGAAAAATAACCTTGTGTTCTTTTTCACAATGCAATACATCCAGCTTCACAAGTAAAAAGTGAAATCTTTCGCTTGTTCTTAATTCCTGCTGATTATTGGGTTACCATCCGCTAGCTTAAAGCTATAGCCTGTTATATTCTTATGGTCTGGTGAATTGGTCCCATCAGCATCACAAAATTCTTCCAATTTTTAATAATTTATTGGATTGTCAAAAATACTAGGCATCGACTATTAGTCCACTTCAGATAGCGTAATACTTGCTTAAAAATTGTTCAAATGTACAGTCCACGGTTTATTTAAGTTTTGGGATAACTTAGTAACCGTATAGCAGATTATTTTGCCTAGTTCATATCATCATGCAAATAATACTTCCGACCAATGTTCTGTATTCATTTTCACACTCCGCTATACCATCTTCTTTATTCCTAATTGTGCTTCAATCCATTTCACATGGAGTAGTTCTTGTTTTGCATGTTAAATTTCGATAAAAGCCTTTCCATGTATCTCGATTAATTCATTGAAATCGTGTTGTCTTTAAATTTTTACTGTATACCAAGAAAAACATGATAGTTCGACCCAAATTGGTCACTTTAAAACTCATTTCTAGAGAACTCTTGATTTTTCATAACGCGGCCTCACTCTTTGATACAATTAACATATTTTCGACCCAAATAACTACAATTACTGATATTTCATTAAATGTCTGTGTACAGACATGGGTCAACTTGAGGAGATTGAAATTATTGTCTCATTAAATAACAACGGGTTAAATTATTCCATGTTTTTTCCACTCATTTTGAGTCCATATAGTGACTTTTTAAAGTTTTTTCTTAAAGTTTCCATACATAATCATCACTTTTTTGCTTCTTTTTTTTTTTTAACCCTTCTGGTGGTTCCATATACATTTCATAGTCGATGGTGCCTTCTGAAATAAGCCTTTTTTTTTTTTAACATCCATATGATGGAGATCTTCACCACAATGGGCATCCATTTGCATCAAAACCCTAATTAAGACTTAATGTCACTACATAAGTCATCCGCCCCATATATCTATAAAAATAAATCCGTTAGCTACAAAAACGAACATTGCATACTGGCGATCTCTTCTTAGTTCGCTTTACAGTGTAAACTCAACGGCTGCCAATGATATTTCTATCATCAATTTAATTAAGACTTAAGATTTCTACATAAGTCCCCCCCCCAACTTATATCTATGAAAATCCGTTAACTATAAAACGAACCTTGTAGATTGATGATCTATCCTCAGTTCGCTCTACAGCACGGCTGCCGATGATGATGATGATCATCATCATCATCATCCGGGGCGTTTTGATTCAAAAAGTGTCCCCCAATACTAAAGATTAAATTACTTTATTTTTGGCTTAAATTTTTTCTTTTTTTTTTTCCTTTTGAAGGCATGGCCGCTCTAATCTTAACAGAATGTATGGCTTCTTGGTAGTTCCTTGAGATACATTTGTACTGCATAACAACAGTTAATATTACATTAATTCATTTCACAATAGTCTGGCTTTTCTCCATTTTGGTCGGAATTTCCACCTGATTTTCTTCTTCTTCTCGTATACCCCATCTGGTAGAGTACCTTGCTCTGCTTGTGGACTCTGAACGGGTTTTCTACCCATAATTAGGCCATACTTAATTCGGGTTGGACTAGTTCCTCGTAATTAATATTCTTTTTTTTTTTTTTTTTTTTTTTTTTTAGGTTCCTCCCCTCGCTCAAAGGAATTTATCAATCTGACGCATCCTTTTTCTTTCAAATCATATAGTCTGGACTTGGCTTATTCTACCCAATAAATATGTCCCTTTCATTTTTTTGGATCTAATTCCGCCCTGTGGTCAACATATATACAGCAAATTATATCAAAAATATGCATATCACTCACATTGGGCTCTCATTGAGTTTTTAGTTTATTTCTTAATGTATAAAACCACAGCTTCTTGGGTAATTTAAATTCTATTAACAAACATCTAGCCATTTCAAATAATGTCCTCCAACTGCGTTCAGCGACTCCGTTCTTATGCGGAGAATAAGAACAGGTTTTCTCATGTTTTAATGCCTTCATTTATTTAATTTATCAGGAGGTTTTTATAAGCATCAGAAGTAAATTCCCCACCATTATCTGTTCGAAATTATTATTCATTTTCCATGCGGGGGAGTTCTCGGGTAAATAAATTTTCGTAGATTGAAGATTATCAAATTTATTTTTAGAAAGTAAATCATAAGCTCTGAGTATTCGGCAACAAAGTTTAAGTTTTCTTCTTTAATATACGTGTCACAATATTTTAAATCATTTGGAAGTGTAATTTTTATTCCAGTGACATGTTCTTGCAATCTCTTAACATCAGAATTCTTACAGTGGCCTAATATCTTGTGCCATGTTTTTTTAAATTTCATCCGTATTACTTACATTGACTTAACACTTTTCAAATAATACAGACGTCCATATTGCTGTATATTAAATCCAGTTCTGTCTGGATATCTTGAATTTAAAATATATAAAGCCCTTTTTTTTTTTAAAATAAACATTCTATATATTTCCTCTAGTATTTCGCAGATAAGTACAGGCACTACCTCACTTTGACGCTAAATTATTAGCTCTGGTGCCGTCAGTGACTTTCATAAAATGTCAGTCGAGCTCAAAATTGGTCAAAATTAATAAATTTTTTTTTCATCTCCAATTACATGATTTGTCGCTTTTTTGAATTGACCGAATCACAAGTACTGGCCACAGTACTCAATCCAAACAAAAAAGGCATATGCACGTCCATCCGAAAAAGTTTTTTTTTTGTTTACAAAAATCATTCCATGTATAAAATTGACATTTTCGCTTCGACATGGCCGATTATTACCTTGACAAAAACAACATTTTTTTTTGCTTCGATTTTGAGGGGTACATATCATATTGCTTCATAATTACGAAACGCAATTTTAAACTCAGTGACAGTTACTTGTTATCTTTTTGAGTTATAACTGTCGTAAATGGTTTGAATGAAGGTGGCAAACCCTTCAAGACCATGGCTATTTGTAGCCCATCAGAGAGAGTCTCACCTGCAATTTTAAAGCATTTCTGACATTCTCTGCTAAAATAATTGGTTACTCATTCATTTTCTTTTCTCTTTAACGCGTTAGTTCAAGTATATGAAGCAATAATTTTAGGCTTACCTTTTAACAAATAGTATTAGATTTAAATTTGTGTAGGGCTCGGCTTCCATTGTCCTTGGCCTCCCTCATTATTAAAGACAAACTCCAGTCATCCAGGAATTGAATTAACTCCATAAAAACGGTCGCATTTCTTCATAAAATCATCATGCCCCCCTCCTGGTCGACTTGCAAAAGATAATGTCATGGGTTTTCATATTCTTGGGTAGCCTAAAAAAAACTTCGTCTCCCATAATTCATATCCAGATTCATAACCGTCAAAATAAATAGTGATCTGGGCTTCATAACCTATGTTAGACATTTTCATGACGGTCGTCCTCGAGTATCGCATCCAGAGGTTGGCAGTGAATATTTGGGACAGTAGGAAAGCGTACTTTAGGTTACAGTAGTGGATATCACAGCAGCAGAGTAGTTCATCCTTCTCCTGGTCGCCTTTGGTCCTTCCGGTGGAGGAAACAAGATGGCCGCCTTTATACACGCACGAATACAGTGTTGGTGACTTCTGATTGGTCAACCTTCCATTGGTCGACTATAAAGGGAAATAAGTCATTCTGACTTCGCTCACTAGTTATATCGTTGTATACCCAAAAAACCGTAACAGTTAGAACATTTTCCAGAGTAGTAAGCAGGTATCAATGTTTTGTCTGAGGGATAAGGACTGCAAGGTAGAAAATAATTAATCCTCCACAAGGCCATGTAATTGCTTTTGAATCATGTCAAGACTGGGCAGCAACAGCCCATATATGGTAGCAATACTCCATACTCAGTCTGATTTGACTCTTGTAACAAAACATGGTGGTAAGAGTTAGGTATTTTCTGAAGCAATTCAAGGAACTGACCATTCTTTCAGCATAATTAGTGATGGCACAAATACATGAGTTTCATTTGAGGTTGGTAGTGAGCTTTACACTCAGTAGGTTTTCAAGGCAAGGAGCCTCTCAAGATTGGTCTGCCATACTAGCTTTGTTTTGGAGGTATTGAATGATACAAGTGATCCCCACTCCCCATTGAGCTGTGACATAAACTGTGGCATTATCTGCATACATATTTACTAAGGATCTGGGTATATTCTTAGATTGTTAATATAAAGTAGAAAGAGGGTAGGACTGAGAAGAGAGCCTTGGGGGATCTCATTGACATCATGGACCTCAGAGGACTGGCCATTAACAATGATCTTCACAGACCTATCGAATAGGAAAGTCTTGATAACTGAGAAGACACTCCCAGAGATTTATACCATAACTGGCAAGTTTGTGAAGCAATCCCCAGCCTTTGAGATCTCTAAGATGATTGCTCTTGAGATGTGTTTATTATCAAGTGATTCGTTGATGATAGTTGACATCATAGTAAATATAGAGGAATTAAAACAATAGTGTTTGTCATTCAAGATGTTTCTGCTGAGGTAGTCAACAAAATGTTTGTGGATGACCCTACTGATATGGTTGGCAACTACTTTGCTGCAGGAGCTGTGCCAGAAATAAGTCAAAGTAAACATTCCACAAAGAGGGCTCCAAAAAAGAAAAAAAATCAGAATTTTCTATCTCTTAAAATGGTTGACAATAAGGGTTAAAGAATTAAGTTTGCATTACCTTTTACAAATAGCTAAGTTGGTGGTAGGAAAAGGTGGAGTCATGCCTTTTTCAAAGGCATTAGTGTGAAATGAATACAAACTTGTCTCAACTAGAGACTGAACCTGCATTACCAATTTCATCCCCTGTGACTTTAGCCTATATAAGAACAAGAAGACATTATACTGAAAAAATACAATGTGTTCGTCCATGCAGAAAAATAAACTGACAATTTGACTTGAAATCTCTAAACTGTATCCCCATTATCTATTTCACAAAGCACCTGTTATAATCTATAAAAAATATTTCCAGTTGCTTCCTTAAATAAAGTTCAACATCATCATTCTTATTCAGGTTTCTATTATTGTAATGGGCTGAAACCAAGGTCAAGATAATTGCTGATGAAACAAATTAGAGGGAATATAGGATTCATTACCTTTCTTAGAATAGGAGCCAGAAAGTGACAGTAACAATTACAAACAGTATTTGAACTTCACTCTAGAGACATAAAAGATTTTTTTTATTCAGGCATGATGAAAGAATAATGAATAAAGTAATCATATACACTACAGCCCAAAAGTTTTGGGATATTTTCAGGATTTAATTATTAGTAAATTCCATACTTTCTTTGATTGAACACATGTATACGTCAAGTACTCTAGGCCAGCTGCAATCTTCAGCTGAGTGCCTTGTTTCAGCAAAGTTTTGGCATATTAAGCTCAGTACCTCCCCACATGGTGGGCCCACAATAGCTGATGCTATGTTGCAACCGGTTTATGTTGTTAGTTGGATGTGACTTGATACGAATTTCTGGGTAATCTATGCACTGCCTTCCACTGCTTTTTAGCCACAAGTCTTTATTACCTTATTTGGCTTTTGGATATCAGCACACATGAGAAAACTCTTTAAGGAAGCAGCAGGAAATCCTCTACAGCCTATCTCAAATGGCACCAGGGTGCAGCCATATCCTCTTTCATGGACTTCAGCCACCAGTTCCTCATACCAAAGCAACTTTCTTTCATGAGCCTCTTCAATCCCTTCTTCCCATACTACTGTCAGTTTGTGAATGCAACAGATGTTGCTTTTCGATATCAATTAAGACCAGATCTGGTCTCAGACCAGACACAATGACCTCCACTGGCAGTATAGCATCAGCCAACACTCTCCACTTCCTTGAGTCCTCCAACCTGGTCTTCTGCCTTGTGTCAGTCACACCTTGCTTCAGGAAGGCAATCCTTTGCAGGTTTGTTGAAGGTATACTAGCACTTCTTGCAGCTGCTGCCACAACCTCCAGAACCAAGTTATGTCTGAAAGTGTACCATCTGTCCTGTAGCACCTTCAGACAGGATGACAGTATGTGACGCATGTTTCCATATGTACCACATCACATGCTGCCTGTATGAGGAACCTCAAATGTCCTGCACTGAGATGCCACCAATCAGACCAATTGATCTGAACACACTCAATACCCTCCCAGTTGAGCCATCGACCTTGCTGAGCTTGTTGGACAGTCTACACCAAATGTTTCTCTTCCTCGAGCTTCTGAAACCGCTGTTCCTGTAACTTGAGTTGCTCCTGTCTACTGGCCTATGACCAGAATTGCTCCTTCTTAACTAGACCAAGTCCAGCACGTAAAACCCTGAACTTCTAACTTCTGCCTGCCTTATCACATCCACTGCTGACATCATGTCTGATACTTTCTACTTTCTTTCTGTCTTCACCTCTGGCACATTTTCCTGGATTACAGTATCTTTAGATTCACACAGCATGGACTGCAATCTCACCTTTGCCACCTTGTATTCCTCCACCAAAGAAGTAACAGTAACTGAAGCCCCCCGCCCCAGTTGCTATATAAAGCGAGCGGTGATAGAATCCTTGCAATGCCAAGCCACTTCCATATGCATTTACTGATTTTCCTCTCAATTATCTCAACTCGAGACAGTGTCACCTCATATATAGATAGTGGCCACATTAGTCTTGGTATCAACCCAATATGCATACACCAAACTTTAAATTTGCAGGAAGCCCACATTGGTTTATGCTTTGCAAACCCACCTCTGCTTGTTGCTGGATTTCAACCCCATGGTGATGATTTGTTGTAGGGAAGTTATACCACCTCCTAAAACCCTGCTCCCACACTGTTGGTATCTTTTCACCTGTGATGGAAAACATTTCATTAATGACAGAACCTCCCTTCATAGACAGTGACCTGCTCTTCTTTGGTTTGAAGGCCATCTGACTCCACTCTACCAACTCTGCAAGTCTATCCAGAACCAACTGTGGAATTTTCCTATAGTCTTGAATTATTGTTAAATCATCCAGAAATGCCCAGACTTTGACCTCATTCTGCAGGAAGTGGTACCCTGGCGTCAGACCTCTCAGGATCACCTCCATCAACATCACAAACAGTATTGGAGAGATGGCACATTGCATAGTAATTCTCCTCTGCAGCTTCACATACCTTGTAGCATGAACTGATTGAAATACATACCCAGACAATCCCGAGTCTCTGCGGGACATAGAAGAACTCCAACGCCAGCTGCATCATGTTATGTGAAACTGAACCATACGCATTAGCAAGATCCAGCCAGATAACGTGAATATTTTTCCTTTCAGATTTAGCCTCGCATATCTTTGCCCAAATCATTGATACATGCTCTAAGCCTCCCCGGAAGTCCCGGGACCCCTGCCTTTTGAATACTAGTGTCTATATAGTTATTCCTAAGTAGGTAGCCTGTCAGCCTCCTGATAAACATCTTAAAGAACACCTTTCCCTTAACGTTCACGAGAGATATTGGGCAAGACTAAGTGTCAATGAATTCTCCTCCTTTGGTATATACGCACCATCAGCTCGACACCAACAGTCTGCAACATCACCAACTTCCCAAATCTTCACAAGAATCCTCCACAAACACCTCAGCAGTCCAGGACACTTCTTGTAGACAGCATATGTCACACCATTAGGACCATCCGTTGAACACACTCTAGACTTCTGCTTGGACCTCCTTCCATGTCACTGGGACTCATCAAAAGCTACTTCTGGAGCGCCAGGCCTGAATAAACCTGGCATCACTTCTGCTGGGACCTCCCTGCTGGCATCAGAGTACGTGCTCATAAGGTGTTTCTCCAGCTCCTCCTGCTCAACGCTCTGCTAGTCTTCTCACTAAACAACTGCTTCGTGAAGTGGAAAGGACTTTCCGTGAATGACTTCTGGCCTTGGCAGCTTTCTGTCTCTTTTTGGCAGAAAGCTCTACTTAACTTGCTAATGCACTTCCTTATGTCTTCCAGGATTGGCTCGATTTCCTCTGCCCTCTGCTCATCAGTACACATTGCTGCTCGTAACCTTTGCATCTCTTTCCTCGGTGACCAGATGGTTCTTCGCCACCGACTTACCTGCACCAAAGCTAAGGACTTAGCTTTCATTTCCTTCAACCCAAACCCAGTGACCCCATAGTCACTGATCATCTCCCCAAGCTGGCAGACTTTCTTTCCTGGACCACCTCTAAGTGTCTGGATGGCTGCAGATAAGTCTTCGTCCATCTCTGACCAGGCCCTATCAACAGAGGAAGGCCACTTGATAATTCAGCGACTAGATTCAGCTTAAAAAAAAAGAATCCTGCAGGACACTGGTGTTCATCCTGGTCCTGACACTCTGGCGGCTTATCAACTACTACCGTGCGTTTTTTGTCACTGAATCACCAACACATTTCATCTTGGTTTGGTGTATCTTGCGACCCTTCACTGACTTGAAGATTCTTTTACAACCATCACATTCCCTCTAGCTCTCACGGTTGTTATTACCAGATTGTCTGTCCATTTTTAAACTCCTTGTAATCGCAGCAAACCGCGTAGCTTTACATCCGACACAAAACAGGCGACTCTACCTGATCCACGGATGGGTCGGAAGATTACATACTGGTCTGGGTTTGCCAGACTTCAGGTGGGCACAATATTCAATATTCAAAAGGGTCTCGATGCCATCATCCCTACATACGCGGACCAGTCTCATGAAAATTTATTTTCCCAGACACAATAGCTTGAGACTCAGGGTTGGACATTGGGGATGTGGGGACAGC
>CAHIKZ030005526.1:770000-802500 GCA_903632075.3 Acanthosepion pharaonis | reverse complement strand
ATAATATATTTTTTAAAAAAGAAAGAACAGTAAGATATATAATCCGTTGTTCTTATAGATATTTTTATTTTTACAAAATAGTGCTCAATGTAAATTTACAGAGCATTAATATTATAAATTAATTGATTTATATTATGTTTTTTTTTTCCCCGCTACACAGTTCTAACCAGGTTTCAAAAATGGAAGCTAAAAGCCACGAATTTAATTTACAATTAAATTAAAAGACATTAGTTCCATTTCATCCTCGAGCGAATTTTGGAGTAACTTTTAAAATTACTAGGTTTTAAAGACACAGCTAAGATCATGTTTCCATGGTTACAGATAAATCTACTTCAATTGGACAAGGGTTGTCTGGGTTTTCCTTATGTCTGTATCATTGTATTGGTCATTAGCTACATTTTGGCAAGGGGTAGGGATGTATTTTTCAATGAGAACTGACATCTGTTGAATGCATGTCGTCTGGATTTTTTAAAAATTTATTGTTAACGGCAAAAGAATTCTTACGGCATTTTTTTCATATTTGTAAATTTAAAGATTTTCGGGGGTGTTCAGATTAGAATACTTTTTAGTTTTTATTTAACTACGATTTGAAATATTCTCATTTTTAATTTTTATTATACTATATTTTTTTTATGAACAGTTAAATGTATTAGAATCCCTTATATTATGTAGGATTATTTTTACAACAAGTATAAGTATGTATATTAGGGTACATTTTTTTTTTTAAAAGTAAAATTTATGACAATGACGGCAAAAATAGTTACTTAATTTACTGAATTAGCAAACTTCTATTTTTTATATATATATAAACCTAGTAATATATTGTTTCTCATGTAAGTACAAAGGACATGGGTCATTCAAAAGCTAACATCTTCTGGCATTTCATATTAATTTTATTTTACTATAGGTGTTTTATTGGATTCTTTTAAGTGCGTGTAGTACTAAGTAAAAGAAGTTTAGGTTAGAATTCATTTTATTTAACTACAATTTTAATTACAACTTTAAAATATTTTCATTGTTATTTTTAATAGACTATATCACTTTATAACAGAAGAAAATGTATCTGAAATTACTTATACTAAGTAAAATTATTTTTCCATATCAAAGTATATGTATATTACGATTTTTTTAAACTTTTATATTTAAATATTATTTAAGTAATATTTATGGCACTTACTGGAAAAATAGCTAATTCATTTCTCAGATTTAGTAAACTTTATTTATTAATTAATTAAATTTATTTATTTTAAATATATATAAATTAAGTAATAAAGTTTCATATATATGTACGAAGGACATGGGTCGTTCACAGGCCTACATCATCTAGCTTTTCGTTATAATTTCATTTTTCAGTAGGTGTTTTATTGGATTCATTTAAGTGCCGGTAGTACTTTTCGTTAGAGGTGTTTAGGTTAGTATACATTTTATTTAACTGCAATTTTTAAAAGATGCTTAGGTTAGAATTCATTTTAACTACAATTTTAAATACAACTTTCACTGTTATTCCAATAGACTTTTTTTTTTTAAATTTTTTATAAAGTAAAATCAAGTAAATGTAATATAATTACTTACAGTATATAAAATTATTTTTTTCATGTTAAATATAAGTATGTATACTACCTGATTTTTTAAATTTTAAATTTTTTTTAAATATTATTTAAGGAAAATTTTTGACAATGACGGCATAAAATAGCTATTTTATTTCTCTGATTCAGTAAATTTTATTTTTTATAAACTTAGTAATATATAGTTTCTCATGTATGCAATAAAGGACATGGGTCGTTTTAATGACCTACATATTCTAGCTTTTCTTATTAACTTCCATTTTACTGTAGGTGTTTTATTTGATTCTTTTTTAGATGCCAGAAGTATTTTGAGAGAGATGTCTGATTTTATATTTATTTATTCTAAATGAAGTTTGATGTTAGTTGAA
Organism: Acanthosepion pharaonis; assembly: GCA_903632075.3. NCBI lineage: Eukaryota > Metazoa > Mollusca > Cephalopoda > Sepiida > Sepiidae > Acanthosepion > Acanthosepion pharaonis. The sequence goes on along the minus strand of CAHIKZ030005526.1, from coordinate 800,567 downwards.
TCTTTTTTTGAATTCATAGCTAGTGCAACCTATATATATTTTTATGTTTTCAGGACTTTCAATCGAAGAGATATTGCATTGGTATACTAATGATTCAGTGCAACATTTATTTTGTAGAGGGCAATTATGAGGGTTTCTACAGTTACATAGTTTTTGTTTATTTCCATCAGTTTTTATCTTTATTTTTCCATTGTCTAAATTTTTTTGGTTTTGGTATAAGTGTTTATTTAAGATATTAGCACTATGGTTCTTAATGATTTTTTCTAAGTTTTCTGTACAGCTACAACTCAATTTTAGTGTGTTTTTATTGAAAATAGTACTTAGTTTACTTTCACTACGAAAATGCTTGACTATTAATGCGAGGAATTTATGTCCTAATTTGTTCTTTACCATTTGGTTGTATGGGGAGTATACCAAATCATTTTCTACATCTGTTTTTTTTTCTATGCTTTCCATTTTCATTTTTTATATAAGTTAGTTTTGGGTTTTTTAGCCACTCTCTTTTTAGAGCCTTATCATAGGAATTGATATGCTCATCGAAAATCTTGTCATTTGCTGAATTTGTACTAATTCGTTTACTGATAGATAACGGTATATGTTTAATTATAGATGTGGGGTGATTTGATTTAGGGTGAATATATAAAGGATTGGTGTTGGGTTTTTTATAAGGTGTGTATGTATTTTTATTTAGATCTAATATTATATCTAGGAAGTCCACTTTTTTTAATTTAGTACTAACCGTAATTTTTAAGCCCATGCTTTTAAATTCTTTATATAATAACTTTCTAATTCTATCTATTATGAAGTATGTTGAGTTTCTAATAACCATAAGTCCATCGTCTCTGTACAAAACAATGTCATTTGTATCAATATCATAGTGCGCTGTAAGGTTGTATAATATAAAAAGACCAATGAGATCAGAAGACTCAGCTGAGTCTAGTGATCCCATTGTGATGTCAAATTGGTCGTAAAAATTCTTAATCCATTCCTCACCTTTATGTATAAGTACCGATTTTTTCGCATACAGAATAATGTTCCTTTCTTCATCTGTAATATCCGTATAGTGGGTGACAAAGTCCAACGCATTGATAAATAGTTCTTTGGAAATTGATTGGTAATAATTATCAATATCAAATTGTATTATGTACAATTGTTTTTTCCTTTTAAGTGAGTAAACGAGTTTATCACTTCCTTGGTATTAATCCAAAGTTTCAGGCTAATTTTTTCCTTAATTTGTTTATTTACCCTTTCAAGGATCATTTTACTTATTTTTCCGATCTCCGGTCTCATGGGATTTATTATCCTTGTAGTGGGATTAGCCTCAAAATCTCGCTTATGGTCCTTTAAGGTTATGTAGCATTCTTTTTGATCTAGTTGACCTACCCTATCACTGATCATTAGTTTATCAGTGATTTCCTTATTGCTAGTATTGATATCCCGAACTGTTGATGTCATTATTATTCGCTTTCTTGTAGTTCTTATTCAAGTCCTTATTTATTAGGTCGTCGTATTCCTTTATGGTTGTTTTATAAAAGTTTCCAGTTTTATCGGATTTTTTAATATATATATATATATATATATATATATTTACGTACGTACGTACACACACACATATATATATATATATATATATATACACACACACACACACATATACACAAATATATACATATATACACCCACATGTGTGTGCATGCAAAAAACATATCAAAATCCATACTTAATTACCCTATTATATCTATATTCTTCAATATTATATATATGAGCTCACAACTTCTTATATTTATACATACATACATACATACATACACTATCTATGGAACGACATACATGTACCCATCTATATATATATATATACACACCCACACATACATATATAGAAATTATAAAAAATTGTATACATACACATCCACACATATACATGTACCCACACATATATGCATATAACTACATATATTTAAAAAAAAGAAAAAAAAAAAAACAGATCACCTATATACATAGAAGTATATATACATACATATCCATACCCACCCACTCCAAATGTGTGCCCACAATACACAAAAATAACACATGCATGCCTATCTTTCCATATAAATGCATATACATATCAAAAAACGTATCAATGTTCAAGTTCAATTACATAGTTATATACATACAGTTATGTGTTCGTACTTATGTGTGCATAGCAACATTTCCAAAAACAAAAGACGAAGATCATGTAATATTAGTCTTCCTATATAGTTATTCCTAAATAACACTTTCAAAGTAAAACAAAATAACAGCGTCTACAAAGAAAATTAGTGACACCTTCTCTCATAACTTCCTTCTCTCTTTTTCTCTCTATGGGTTTTTTTCTTCTCTACCCCTTCGATATCAATATATAACTTCCGTTAAGTTAACCGTTTAAATGTGTCAATATCTGCTAACTCACTCATGTCTTCTCTCTCACCACTCACTTTGTTAATTTACATATGTTTAATACGGCCTGTCAAAAATGTGTAAATTTTCTTTTCATTTTTTTGTTTGGAAGTAAAGTTTGATGATCCGCAGTCCTTTAAAAGGGCTGTGGTGAAATAATTTATTACATGGAACGTTAAAGTAGTCTGTTTTTATTTAAATATATATATGGATTTTATCCTCCTTGGGTCTACCCATATGGATTACCTAGTTTTTCATATATATATATATATATATATATATATATATATATATATATATATATATATTTATATTATTTAATTTTGATTGATCAATCAAGGAATACAATTCCTTAATGGACATTTAAATTCATAAATAATATTTCTCCTCTTTAATTTTGTTGTAGAGGTGAATTTATTTAACTATGAAGGTTAGAAGTTTAAATTTTTTGATAATAGCAAAAAAAAAAAATTAGATTAATTATTTATTGCATAAAATACATAATATTAATAGCTGGACAATTGTAAACAAGGTTACCCATCTGTTAGGGTGTCTAGTCAAACCCTACTGTAGATGCTTGCTCAGGCACATTTGTGTTTACGCAATACCCACAGAGCCTACCTGTGGTTTATACTGCAACTATGCTGAGTAGACATTAGTTACAGTTTCTGGGAGAGAAGTGTGTTATCTAGCTTGATCAACAGTCTGAACAAGGACAGCACATTGAAACCTGCCATCACAATAGCATGTGACATTGTGCTAGTACAGCTATCAATAGCCCCCAAGTGTTCCACCTAGCCAATTTCACTTACAAGGCTTGGGTCAACACATGCTGGGAACCTCACTCCAGATTCCAGATTGATAACATCTTGAAGTGTGTGTGTGTATATATATATATATATATACACACACACACACACACATACACCATGAAACTGCATCAAATTTTTTTTTTACAAAACTGAAGTCATTTGGCTTTTTAAGAGCTATCACTACTGAGAGACCATATCCAAAGAAACACTATTGGAAAAAGATTTCAGATGTTAATAAAATTAAATTTTATCAACATTTATACCATTGTAAGAGAGAAAGATTGAACAAAAATGTTAAAAACATGAATGTGAAATCATTTTGTTTACAAAAGAAATGAAGACGAAAAAAAAAAAGAAATACATGATTTCTGTAATGTATTTGTTTCAGTTTTCAAAAAAAAAAAAGAAAAAAAAAGAAGACTTTTGCGGTAAAATTAAGTTGATAACAAAATAGCGAGTAAAAATAAAAAAATAGTTTCATCTTAATGTTAAATTTTATGAAGTTTTCTAGTAAGCAAGTACGTCAATCATGAAATAAAATTGTTGCAAACAAAAAAAAAAAAAAAAAATGAATGAAGACTTTTTTTTTAATAAATAAATTTGTTTTGTTTTTTTTTATCTAGGGAATGCACCTAAATTAAGTAAGAATAGTTAACAGTTCTTAATTTCACTTTTAAAATCTGTATATTTCCAGATATGGGAGTCTCTAGTGTAGTAAAATGGTTTTCTACAAAATACACGTGGAAAAAAAAAAAAAGTATGTTTTAATGTCAGTTTTATATGTAAATATTTTCCAAACTCCAAGTCATTTTTTAAAACCCGAAGCAAAAATGATTCTTTTTTAGCCACTAGTCCGTGTTAAGAAGTAGCTTCAATAATTTGAAAGATCTTTTATTACCACACATTCATTATCATCAGTTTGCATTTTTTTTGCTTACTTTATAAGTTTTGAAGGAATTCGCTTCCTTGGGTCAGAGAAGAAATGAACATTTTCCTGGTTGTAGTTTAAGGTGTCTTCTAATTGAGTGTACAATTTAAAGACTAGATTGGTCACTTTGATTTTGCAAAACAAATTAACGTGAAAAATTTAGTCTAAAAAAAAAAAAAAAAAAAAAAAATCAAGAAAAAAAAAAAAATCATATTTCATGTTTTCAGCTGGTTCAAGCAAAGTAGTTTTCTCTATAGAAAAATAATTGAATGAAAAGGCACATACAAATTACATATTTAGAAAGATTATTTTCTTACTAGCCATATGAATAGTTTTAAGATTTGACCAGAAATACACGAGAATTTATGAGCTGAACGGACTAAGTTGCAAATTTATCAATCACAAACAAAATCAGATATCAACTAGAAATGCCATCATTACACAAGAAAATGAATGGCTTCCTTAGAAAGCAAAAATACTAAATTAAAAACTGAATTGAAAACCGATACCAAAACATAAATTGCCAAACCGACCAACTCTAATATATATATATATATATATATATATATATATATATGTATGTATGTATATATGTATATGCACTATATAAAGCTAGATAGCTGTTAGCTGAGCATGACTATTGCTAAATTAGTTATTGTTAGTCATGAAACTTTTAGTAACTGCTGTAATCAGAAAGTACACACACATATTCATACATAAATACGTGTGTGTGTGTATGTATGTATGTATGTATTAGTATATATAAGAACAATGTTTTCTAAAAAGTTATGTTTCTATAAATGATTCACCCAAAACATTTGAGAAATTTTTATTTTGCTTATTTATTGGCAAAAGATTAACCTAAAAAATTTACTTTTTCCCAATAACTAATAGATGACGCAAAACAACATTCCAGTTGAAAGAGAGATTACAAAACTTGGTTATGTGTTTTAATTATGTCCCAAGTCAAACAGTAATGTTTTACCTGTCTAACTAATACAAGTAATTTATCTTTTGAAAATACTTATATAATAAGGAAATCATTACAAATCTATTTTTTTTTAGAAAAGAGCTTGAAATTGTTTTACACAAAAAAAAATCCTCATTTTAGTCACTTCTAGTGAGAAATTCATCTGTTTCAAATGTTTTTATATCTACATTTTTATCAATAATTACATTTAACATAATATATTTTTTCCCTATAGTTTAGTATAAAAAATCTAAAGATGAAACAACTGAAAAAAATTACAGAAGATTAATTTTATGATTGCCTAACTGCAATTCCTACCTTTTGCTACAATGCTATTAAATACCAATTTTTCTTACAGTGCAGTGGTGGCGTTTAAGCTGTCAGCAGAGATTAACCGTTACTTGGGGAGGTGACTTATCTTTAAACAAGATTAAATGTCAACAGGCAATGATAAATGAAAAATTAAGTGCTGAATGACAAGATATGTGAAATAAAAAAAAATATGATTGATGAATATGGGCTTCCATACATTTTTTGTCTAAAACAAAAAAACAATAACAAAAAATACTGTGCAACCTACAAGTAGTTGAGATGTAGTTGTCGGTGCAGTAGACACATTTAATTCTGGATTTAAATGAGACACACAAAGGACCAACCGCTTGGCAGGGGAGTCGTCTCTCTCAATTATCCTTCTCAGAGCAGGCCTGAAACAAACAGTTGTTCATATATGAAAGTACAGAAATATTATGATTGTGAATCAAAACATTCCAGAGATGACAAAATGTAGACAATTTAATGCTTTTAGAATTTTACAAAATTATTTTATTGAAAACATGTGTATATTGGTGATGTGTGTGTGTGCATATATATATATATATATATATATATATATATATATATATGCCATTAATCCTTTAGCAGGTTCTATACATAGGCCACTGTGAGATTAAAGGAAGTGAGGGAAGGAGGAAATCAGCCCTTAAGTTCTTTTATCTAAAGCTAATGATTAGGGTTATTTGTGATCATAACCTTGAGATTGTTTATTTTATTTATATAGCTATTTATTATCTTATTTGTTTTGTATAATTCTTATTTTATGCATTTTTCTTTTGTTATGTACAGTGCCATATCGATTTTGCTTAATAATCATTGGTGGTAGATTCTAACTACCTTGCTTTTTTTTTGTTGAGTTGAAGTGCTCTTTGCATCACAACAAAAAGCAAATTCGGGAAAAAATAATTAAAATCAACATTAAAACAAATCAAAAAGAGGTAGACTTCTTAGATGTAACTAAACATCTGCAAAAGTACCTATCAACTATTCAGAAAACTAAACACCAATACACTTTACCCACACAAACATGCACTCTTCCTCCAATTACCCAACTAACATAAACAAATTCTACTTTCCATCAGCAGCACATTATGCAACAACTCATTGAATGAAAAAAAAGAAAAAGATAAAGGCCTTCAGGAAAACTTATATTTACACTAAACAATGAAAAAGAAAAATCCTGTATTTACCAATGATTTGTTAGAAAAAAAGATCCTGAAAATAAATGAAGGAATGGAAATAGTCTTCATAGAATATGTGATAACATTAAAAGGTAAATATGAGAATGAAATAAAATCACAAAATATAAAGATTTGTTGGAAAGCATTCAATAAAATGACAAACTTAGAAATACCCAAAGATCTATAGAAAGAGTAATTTCAAGTGTAATTTTAAGATATAAACAGGATGACATTGATCAGAAAACAGACCAAGACATATAAAAATGATGAGGATGAAATAAGACCAATCAGAAGGTGGAAAGATGAAGGTTTTGTTAGTAAGACAGCAGATAATTATAATAGCAATCATGGTCATCATCAAAGAAATTGGAAATTACCTTTTTCCAGCAATGGACTTGTAATGGCTGATGACCATTATTATGAATGGATTTGACATTTTCAATTTTCAAATTGTTATTCAAGGAGAAGCATGTTGAAAAATAAATAGTTTCATAAATTGTAAATTATTTATATATTAATATATATCAGTGTGACAAAAATGGAAATATTAAAAGAAGAAAAGTATCACAAAAAGGTTTGGATATCAAAAAAAATTTATAACTGTAAAATAGTATTATCAAAATACAATAACAATTACCCCCCCCCAAAAAAAAACAGTTAAACTGATTTATTGGTCCTCTCATCAGAGGAAAGGCCGAGGACAAAAATGTGCAATATTAACAATATTAATGCTGAAGACATGTTTTCATATATATATATATATATATTATAAATTGATTTATTTAAAATATGGTTTTTTTTTTCCGCTACACAGTTCTAACCATATTTCAAAAATGAAAGCTAAAAGCTACAAATTTAATTTTGTAATTAAATTAAAGACATTAGTTCCATTTCATCCTCAAGCGAATTTTGGAGTAAATTTTAAAATTACTGGGTTTTAAAGACACAGCTAAAATCATAATTCATGTTTCCAAGAATATAGAATATTATAAAGTAATATAGTCTATTAAAACTAACAATGAAAATATTTTAAAGTTGTAATTAAAATTGTAGTTAAATAAAATGAATTCTAACCTAAACTTCTTTTACTTAGTACTACACGCACTTAAAAGAATCCAATAAAACACTTACAGTAAAATAAAATTAATATGAAATGCCAGAAGATATAAGCTTTTGAATGACCCATGTCCTTTGTACATACATGAGAAACAATATATTACTAGGTTTATATAAAAAATAAAAGTTTACTAAATCACTAAAATTAAGTAACTATTTTTGCCGTCATTGTCATAAATTTTACTTAAATAATATTTAAATAAAAAAAAAAAATTTTGTAACCTAATATACATACTTATACTTGATGTAAAAATAATTCTACATACTATAAGGGATTCTAATACATTTAATTGTTCTTAAAAAAATATAGTATAATAAAAATTAAAAATGAAAATATTTCAAATCGTAGTTAAATAAAATGTATTCTAACCTAAACACCCCACAAAATTTTTAAATATACAAATAGAAAAAAATGCGTAAGAATTTTTGCCTTTAACAATAAATCTAAAAAAAAAATCCAGACGACATGCATTCAACGGATGTCAGATTTCATTGAAAAATACATCCCTACCCCCTACCAAAACATAACTAATAACAGATACAATAATACAGACATAATGAACACCCCTTGTCCAGTTGAAGTAGATTTATCTGTAACCTTGGAAATGTGAATATATGGCCTGACAATTGCATATAGCATGAAACAGACTGTCGCCTCTAAGTGTTGACTTCTATGTTCACTTATATATATATATACACACACACACACAGTCATGATGAAATTTCAAGAATATTTGTTGTTCTCTTAAAAAAATAAACCCTGAATTTCTGCATAGGTATTATAATTAAGACAACAGCAACATACGAGGGGAGGGGATCCAAAATTAACTGGAATTGTGTCATATAATTTTATTCATTTATTGTTGCATGTTTATATTCTTATCACCTTCAAAGTATTTTCCATCTGAAGCAATGCACTGGTCCAGTATGTTTTTCACTGTTCAGAGCAATCCTGGAGCTCTTGTCAAGTTATGTTTTTTAATGACTGTCATTTTCTTCTTAACTTCTCCCGCATCTGCAAAACATTATCCTTTGAGGTTTTTCTTCATTTGGGGGGAAAAGAAAAGTCAGAGGGGGTGAGATCAGGTGAATATGGAGGGTGGGGAAGTGGGGTCATGCCATTCTTGATTAGAAACTGTCTCACATACATTCATATAGTAATGTTGCTTAATATTTTGGTTTTATTTCAGATGGAAAATTAAACCATTTAAATATGTCCTATTCAAAATACATGTGTAAATAAATGAAACATTTTAAAAGAAACTCTTCTGGATTCATATTACTTTTTTTATTTTAATATTTTATTTACATTGCTGCAAAAAAAAGAATTCATTTCCTGGCTTTAACTAATTTCAATATTAAACAAACCAACTGACTTGTTTTAAAATAATACATAATTTAAGAAGTATCATTCAGATATAACAGTTATCCCCCTTGAATTTTCTATGTTTTTGTTTTCAGTGAAGTGCACCATTCAATGAAGCAACGATTTAATTTAATGGCTTCAATGAAGCCAGTTTTCACTGTTATGAAGCGGACCCAGTACCAAATGATATTCATTCAAAACAGTAAAACTGTATAAAGAGTGAAGCAGGTAATTGAGAAGACAACTTTAGCAAGTTATAAATGGAAGAGGACCTAATGTGATGTGATGTTAGGAGGCTGGTGCCAAATTTTCAATCTCTCATTTCTTTTAACATGGAGGCTTCCAATTTGACACATGAAATGGTGCACCATGCTCTGGCCACCCAAGTAGCCAGGTCCTACATTATTTGAGATCAAGGAATAAGCTAAAGGGTTTTCCAGAATACCATGAAACCTAAATCTAGGAATTTTACTTTACTTCTTACCACAGGGCTTCAGGGTTACTGTAACTGTATACACTGAAATGCTGGGTATGGTTGTCAAGACCTGGATTGAGAGGGTGATCCAGGGAAGGCTATACATGTTCAAGGACTCTGCTTCCTTCCATATGTCACAAGTAATCCAGGAATGGCTGACTGAGAATTATGATAATGTCTTCCCAATATGTGACCACCTATCTCTTCTTTGATTCACCTAGTAACCATGCAATGCCAAGAACTCATTGAAAAGTGCCATTGGATGTTATGGATAGCATGAATACAAATTAACTGATCCAGGCATGTACTTATTTCTGACGCTCCAAACAGACTAACAATAGTTTTAGTTAATCTTTTTCTCTTTATGAGACAGAAAATGTTCAACAGAAATAGTCCTACTTACAAACCACTTCTAATGAACCAAACAATTTAAGCCAACTCAAGGTAGCAATTGATGAAGGGCTGGTTCTGTTGCTGTTATGACTGGATACCAGGTTACAATAGTGTTCAAAGTACCATCATCTGTTTGAAGGTAATTCAATTGCGATGCAATAAAATATTGGACATAAACCAAATTTTAATTTATTTAGACTGGGATCAAGTGTCAGAATCAACAGAGGCTTATGCTTGTACATGATTTCTGTAAAATGCAAAAATGTTCAATGTTCAGGTAATGCTGGGTTCTAACAAGTTTTCTATAATATTAAAATTCTAATGGTGTTTTGGACATTGGAAAAAAAAAAGAAAAAAAAAAAAAAAAAAGACAGACATGCACAAGTTTTTCTCTTATAGTTATTTATCCAAACTCAATCTGTGAGGAGGCCTACCAAATGCATTTGATATACCAAAATTCTTGAAGCTAATTTGATTACAGGAAATTGTATTAGAAGATGGTGTGTCCTAGTTAACTAACTATTCAGTTTTTCTGAAACTCTTTAAGGGCCAATGTTTTGTTTTTCTAGAAAATCCAACAAAAAATTGTAGGAAATAACTGGGCAAAAAAATGTGCAATGTTGGCGGACATTTTTAGAAATGGATTAAGCTGGGATTGGCACAACCAATTGATCACCCAGGCACAAATAAACTACATTTACATTATGGCATTGGTTGTTGAGTTCTCTGAGTGAAAAGACAGGGAAATGACACATGATTGCAGTCACAAGAATGTCAATGCAGAAGCACTTGAGAATCACTTGGAATGATTGGTATTTGAATGCTTAATAAAGACTTGATGTATATATTAATCTTGATCTAGTACAGGCAGAAGATTTGAAAGTGATAAAGAGGAGAAAGTGAGGGTGGGTAGTTCAGCAACACCTATGTTGTAGATTAATAAGCTTCATTGTATCTAAAGCAGATGAGCTATATTGAAGACTTAACAGACAAGCACTAAAGTGACATATAAAAAAAGTGTTGTGTTTCTGCAAGCTCTCCTTGAAGTAAACAGGAATCTAGAGCATCTATTTCTCAGTATTTTAATTTGAAAAATCAGAAATTCTGCAGCTTCAAATTTATTCCCAGAAAAACTAGTTATTAATATTCTGAGTTTAAGAGATACACAGAAGAGTTCAGTTGAAGACATTGATGCTCAATCAAGTTTATGGTCATGCTTATATATTCATCTTGATTCATGCAGTCAAGTGTAGAAAGAATGTAAAATACTTTGAACTGAAAAATATGATCCTAGAAAACAACCTTAGTGAGAACTTCAGACAGTTGTTTTTTTCAGAGACCAAGTTTAGGCACATTAGACTGGACTGGTAGCTCCCTGATACTAGCTAACAGTTTGTAGTGGAAAACAGACATCTAATAACAACTATATAGAATGAGAATTATCAAAATTTAAAGTAGCAGGCTTAATATTATATAATATTTCAGTACAAGAAAAATTCTACCTATTTACTTATTAAACATTGTTTTGACATATATGATTGTAGAGAGCTGTGATCATGCATGTCCTGAAAGGACATGGCATGTAGAAGATGGTAACCAAGCACCTGAAAATATTTCAAAGGAAATAAAATGCCTGACATGAATTTTGACAATTTTATTGAAAGAATTAAAATTTTACACCTTAGCATTGTTCCAATCTAGATAAGGATATGCACTGAAGCAGATGCCAGTTCATTAAGTCCAGTAATCCCAATTCGAAACAATTTATATCAAGTAATTCTTTAACCTCCTAGTAGCTATAGATATACACTACATTGCAAGTTGAAGAAGTACCTACTTCATTTTACTGACTATAGCAACCAACTTGTAATTTAAAACAGTACACTGTGATGAATGTAAAAAGGAAAGAAAATGAGTTTGTCTTATTTTATAGTATAATAATTTTTTGTCATATGTGTTATAGTGGAACACACTTATTCTATAGTTAATAGACTCTCCCACCTATAATAAGTAGTAGTAGTAAGAGTCGCTCAGGGAGTTGGTCAGTCAGTTGATGCCGGATGACCGTTATTCGGATACTAAAGTATCAGCGACCACAATTAGATTTCTCTGCGTCACACCTATTATATGAAGTTCCTAACGTTTTGTACGTCAAACCTAGTTTAGAACCGACTTAGTACAAATACAAGCCTCCACAGTGAAACTACTCTACAACAATATGTAACATTGCAATGAGTCTAGCCTTGAAGAGTGTAAAATTTTATTTCCAGAAATTAAAAATGGCCACTTTTTTATTCAAGAGAACCAAATAATGTTTTTTTTTTATACCAGATGAAGAGTTGGTGTTAAGATAAAGATGAGAATATGTATTTAAATTTGATCCATAGAAAAAAAGAAAGTAAAGAATAACTTATTTTCCTTGTAAGCTCTTGCAACAAAATGAGCTTTTGTTCTGGATTAACTTTAGGACTCCTCACTAACCACTAATTCAAATTAATGCATGATAATCAAAATAGAAAAAAAAAACTTTTCAATTAAAAAGAATTTTAATGAAATAGTTTGGAAAATTATGTTCCTCATCTGATTCTATAATAAAAACAAAATAAAATAAATGTTTATTTCCAGAAATTAAGAAGTTTATTTAATATCAGTTGCTCTGTTCTTTATCAATGTCTATGATGACAAAACAATTAACATCAAAAGAACATGAAATTTGTCAATTTTCTTTAAAATAACCACATTCAAGTATGCAGCAAGTTATGAGGGTTGGAGAATGAAGTAGCTAAAAAGAACTATCTAAAGAGATAAGGGAAGCTATTCACTGAACATTAACTCCTCTCAAATACCTCAGAAAAAAACACTACCAAGCTTCCCCTATAAGTAAACCATTATTTACATTGTCTGGACTGTTGTCTTCATCTTTATTGCCATATTCATATTGTGTGGCTGTTGTATGATCTGGCCCTCTTCAGATGATTGGAATTTCAAACTGAACCCTTTATTTTTGTCCACTGGGGTAGATTGTTCTAGTTCCATGTGCCATGCCTCTTCCAGATGTCTCAGTTATCTCCCTTTAACTGAACTCTCCAACTTTTTCTTCACCACTGCAGTCACCAGGTATTAAACTGACAACTTTTTGGGTCAAGTTGTTGGATCCATCCAGTGCTTTTATCCACTGTGGCCCAGTGCATAAAAGCATTGGTTGAATGATGATGATAATAATAATAATAAAACAAAACAGTGATATAAAAACCAAAATTGTTTTCAATGCTGAAAATGATTTCAGTTTTAGATTATTACTTTCACCCTGCTTTCATTTTAAAATTATGATAAATACAAAAATTATTCTGTCAAAAAGCAAGCAAAAACTAAAAAAAAAAAAAATTGTGATAATAAAAAAACATGTAAAAATGAAAATACATAATTCTGAAAAATAAGATAACTAATTCTAAAAGTCCGACTCTTTAGTCTGAATCTCAAAAGTGTACTGTATAAAAAAACTTTACACAAATGTTTCATCTTTCTCTTCAGAGAACATCCATGCAGAAAAGAATTTCTTCAGAAAAAGAAACTTTAATATCAAAAACAATATAGGAGTTTAATAAAAGATTAAAGCAAAGTTTGTTAAAATGTAATAAATGTCAACATGTCAGTCAAAGAATAGAGATATGAGGACCTCTGATGACCAAGCCAGGTGTGGGGGCTGGCTGGAAGTAAAATGGCTTTAGCAATATTTTGGGGACTAGTTGAAAAAGCCATCTGGATAATTGAAACCCACAGGAGTTGGAGAGAGGCAGTGTAAAAGCTGAAATAGAAAGACTATTGTTCTTAAAATTGAGGTTATAGAATTATCTATGGGCCAAGATCCGGTAAGGAAAAGTCGGTGAAGAGATAAAATTTAAGGTTTTCAGGAAACAGGGGAAAAGTTGGAGAATTGTTTTTTTATCATTTGTCAAAAAAAAGGAAGGGAAAGTGTGAATTACTGAAGAAATGAGATTTCTCTTGATAAGATCCACAGTACCACAAGAATGGATGTGAAGGGCCTAAGTGGAATCTCAAGGGAGGCAAAGGAATTGCCTACACCCCTTTGGCAGTATTAGCATGAGGCATAAATACAAGATGGAAGGCGTTAGAGTGGATTGGTATTCTGCTACGATTACTACTCGGAGGGGGCACCTCTCCAATTTTAGGCATGCAATTAATTTCCCAGAGTCAAACAAAGAACTTTCTGTGGAGATCAGGGGAATGGCTGAAATCCCAACCCTCATCAGACCCCATGCTAGTTTTGGACAGAGGTGCATATAAACAGAGAATTGAAACAATTGAAAGAGAGAAGAAACCATATGAGGGACGACTGCTTCACCAAATTCATGTGATTTCGTGCCGTTGAAGAAGACCTCCAACCTTCAGCTGTGTAACAATAAACCTTGTCTAAAATGTTACAAAATATTTGAAGAGGGAAGGGTTGAATAACTTCGCATGATAAATATAATCCTGCATGAAAAACATATATTCCAACCTGAAGAATTGATATTGTACTACCAGCTGTGTGTGACAGGGGTGATATCACTCCTGAAATAATAATAATAATGATAATAAAGGAGGATATGCTGTAAAACAGAAAACACCAAGTGAAAGAGAGGCATTTTCGAGTAACCAAGACGTTAATATGCTGTAAAGACTTTGAAATGTAAATGTTACCGAAAGTTAATCTAAAACACAAAATACAATCTTTTTGTAAGTGTACAAAGGATATCAGATTACTAATAGAAAATTACTGGAACAATAATAATTTGGAACTTTAAAAAAAAAATAAATGGATTTTGACCCTATAAGAATCAAAGTTAAAATTAAGGATGTTTTGATCTAGAATTTTATTTTAAAACAAGAATCTCTGTAGCTTACAAAGAACGGCAGAATAATTAATAGTGAGGTGATAAACAACATCTTGTTGTGAACCTTGGAAACCAATCGATGAAAAAGTAAATTCTTTATTCTCGGAGGAGTGAAGTTGTACTTTGGTAGTATGTTCGTATGTTTGCACTAGAAAAGAGGCAAGTCAACCTTTGTCTGTCTTCGAATGCAGTTGAACTGAATGGAGAGATGTCAGAGGTTGAAAAAGAAGTGTCCGCTGTATGTTGATGAAGCTGAGGGTGAAGAAGTGAAATACTGCCGCTAATATCTAAGTACCGCTACACCTGCTACTACTACTACTATTATTGAGAATGGGAACATCAAAGGTTGTTGTAGTTGCACTAAGAACAGACCAAAAAGGGTTAAAACAAAGGTGACATCCCTCCTTTACTGAAATTATTCGAAGTATTTGTGTTTGGTTATTGTTCACATACAAGAAACATTCAACCTTGTGCAACAAGTATATTTTTTGTTTGTGTTTGCTTTTATATATAAAAAAAACTTTATTGTGCATTCAAAATCGAATTGACTTGGTTATATTCATTTTTCTGTTAACTAGATTCTCACCCAATAAACTTGTAGGTGGACCATTGGATAGCTTCTGGATTTCTAAGTTCTGATGACCACTCCCTAGGATAAAAAAAAAAAATCACAACATAGCTGGAGAGTGGCTTCGAATTGACATTGGGAGCTGGAGACTTATGTCTAACCTGTAATACTGGACCATACCAGGCCAATTGCCGGTCTTGTGGAGTGTGTGGGTCCAGTAGGGTGAGGATATGGTGTTACAAATGGTTGCCATGACAAGGATTTGACCCAAGAGGTACCCGGAGGACATTAAAGGAAAGGAGTTACAATTTATTCTGCGACCAAAGATTATACCCAAGAAATACCTAGAAGATATTGGAATTGAAAGATTATACTGATCTGAAGAGCCCATAGTTATAGGAACAACAAAACAGTAACAGAAGCACACTCCAAGTAGGTTACTTTTTGGCTTCCCTCGAATATTGTTTTTTTTGTTCTCTCAATTGTGGTACATGAAAACAGCCAGTAAGGATTTAGTGTCACCCTCATCCTTCAAATTTACCTATTAATGAATAATAGCCAGATGAAAATAGAGGGCATCACATGGCTACCATTAAAATTGGCAAGGACCACAGGTGAACTGTGATTGGCTTAGGCTGAAAAAGGCCCAAATCCGTTTTGACCCGGTTACATTGATCTTAGAAGGGGTGGAAATCCTATTGAGGAATGAAGTGGAAAGGAAATACCTCGTAGTGGCCAATTTCACGTGAAGGAAGGATAAAGACAGTGGAGAAACTAACGGAAGGGTTATATCAAATAACACCTACAGAGAGGTATGATAATGGTGAAGAGAAGGTGACCTTGTGTAATTCTGTGGTAGTAGGAATAAAAACAGTGCCCCTATTGTTGACTAACACAGCCAGTAAAACTATCACAATAAAATAGGGAGAAGAGTTAGGTTATGCCTGTCCAATAAAAATTATGAAGCAAGTGAGAGTAAGCAAGAACTGAGGAAGAAGAGAAGTAGCCCTGAAATAAATAAAGAAGTCTTGATAGTGCCTGAAAGATATAAAGATGAGATAAGGAAACTGCTAGAAGCTAATCGAGACTGGGACAGTATGTATAAAAATAGACACTGGTAACCACCTACCCATTAGACTGAGGCCTTATGGGACCCCAATCCATAAGAGAAAATTAGAGGAAGAATCATTAAATGAGATGTAATAGCTTTAGGTCCCCATGGAGTTTTCTAATAGTTGTCATGGAAAGGAAGGATGGAGAACATAGATTTTGCGTGGATTTTAGACAGTTAAATGCCATTACAAAACTGTTAGCGGTACCTTTGACCTGGATCAGTGATCTAGCACTTTTCGGAAGGTCAGCCTGTTTTACTACTTTGGATCTCAGATCAGGTTATTAGCAGGTAGCTTTGGATGAAAAGGACCAGAAGACAGCCTTTACTTGTCATATAGGTCTATTTAATTTTTGCATGATGCAGTTTGGGTTATCTAATGCTCCAGGTGTATTTACTCAGTTAATTTCCATAGTGTTAGGAGGTATGGAAGATTTTGCCATGGTTTACCTGGATGATATGGGGTTTTCTAAGACACCTGAGGAGCATTTTAGACACTTACAGAAGGTGTTTAATAGGCTGAGAGACCACAGGTTAAACTTAAAATTGCCAAAGTGCCAGTTTGTGAAGGATGAGACTAAGTACTTGGGTTTCATTATAAACAAAACTGAAATAAAACCTGATTTAGATAAGGTAGAAGTGATAAGGGCTATGCCGGAGCCGAAGACAGTGAGAGAGGTTCGTGGCTTTATAGGAGCCATTGGATATTACAGGTGCTTTGTGCCTGCATTTAGCAGGACCCTTGATAGCCTTGACTAAGATGTATGCCAGATTCATGTGGACAGAGGACTGTCAGTGAGTCTTTGATACCCTCAAGGACCAGATGACAGCAGTACCCTTGCTGACTTACCCAGACCTGAGCAAGCTGATGGTGCTTTATACAGATGCCAGCAACAAATGTATTGGCGCGGTACTTACCCAGCCTTGTCCTGATAAGGATGGACCAGTGCCAGGTATAACTGAGGAAGTGCCTATATTTTTTTCGTCCCACAGACTATCACAGACCCAGAGATGACTAGTGATAGAAAAGGAAGCGTTTGCCATTTTATATGCAGTACAAAAATTAAATTATTACTTAAGTGGGGCTGTGTTTACCATTAAAACCGACCATAAACCCCTCAAACATTTATTAGAGGCAGAGTGGACAAATAAAAAGATTCAGCAGTGGGCTTTTAAACTTAGTGGCTATCAGTGTAGAATAGAGCATCTATCTGGAAAGGATAATACCTGTGCAGATGTTATCAAGAATTCCAGAAAGATTAGAGTTCGATATCTGTCTATATTTCTGAGATGAGGTATTGTGTACATTATTCGGACTATTGTCCTCATCTTTGTTGCCATATTTATTATGTTTCAGCCGTTGTACACTCTGGCCTTCTTCAGGTGGTTGGAATGTCGAACTGAACCCTTTATTTCGCTCACTGGGGTAGACTGTTCTAGTTCCACGTGCCATGTTTAATGGATGTCAGTTATCAAGGACAGTGGATAAAGGCGTTGGTTAGATCCAGTGACAGGACCCAAAGAGTGTGAGTTCAATACCCGGTTAAGGCAGTAGAGAACTTTCAGAGGGAAATTAACAGGAGATAACTGACATTCATTAAACATGGCAGATTGCAGTGTTGAAATTCATGAGTCATTGATTTGAAATAGATTCCTTGTGTCAATTCTCACAACAGAGAAGGTACCAGTACTATTATTACCAACCAGATTACAGTCAGTTCACCATCATGGTTGAATGATATCTTTTCTGAATGTAATGAATGTTTTCATTTCTAATGTTAATATCTTATTTTCATTTATTTATGTATTTATAGATTTTTTTTTCTTAATCCTCTGCAATAGTCTAGATTCACTGAATAAAACTAACTTTCTTCAAAAAACTGCCTCTATTTCTCAGATACTCTGGATAGTTCACACTGTCAAACCTCTTTGGGGATAAGCTTATTATAAAAGTGAAATTATCAGTTCAAGTGGATCACACATTTTGATAAAAATGTACAATTTGTTAATAAACATCATGTGTGTCACCATCAAGCTAACCATGGAGGCTGCTTTTCACACAGACGGTTAAGATGAAGGGATGATATAAAGATATAAAAGAGTCTGAAGCAAAACAGGGTGGGAAATTATTCAGGAAACAGAAAAGATAAGAGACCCTTACCTCTGACATTTGTCAATCTCAAGGTCGTATCGGAACTTCAACTGCAGAGCCACCATTTCTGGGTTCAAACATCTACAGTCCCAAAATAGTAACTTTTAATTAGTTAACCAAAGCTGCTAAAATAAGGCTAGACTTTGCCTCCACAATAAAAAGAAAACAATATAGTATTTATAAACTCAAGCTGAATTAAATTTATATTGGAAATAATTTAGAGAATGAAATATCAGACTGCAGGTCCTTATTACAATGATTTAATTCACAATTGTCATTGAAAAAACAATTTATTTTAGTTTTATTTTTTTGTTACCATTTGTACTTTGTTTGTGACACTTGTGTTTAACTTGATCTTGTGTATCCTGTGATAGCTGTTCCATTTCTGCCAATAAAAACTTCCCTATTTCATTTTCATATGTCACTGATTTTATAGTAAAGAATATATCTTAAATAAATTTATGAAAAAAGAAATGAGACTATTTTTACTGTTTTAACAGTAAGATTTTAGAATTAAATATACTTCAAGCATTGGTGCCTTGTGATACAATCATGATTAGCAAGATAGTCCCATGAACTATTACAAGTTTAATGAATTTGATCTTGTGCCTTCTTAACCAACAATTGAAAAGTTCTGAAATGAGGAAAATGTTTATCAATCTAACGTTTCACTTTTATTCAAGTTTTGTCAGAGAATGAGATATGGAAAAAAAATAGATATTACAAATGCCACTCTAATTAAAAAAGAACAATTCTTTATGTCAGAAGTATTTTGAGGGATTATGAATAACTATATTACCAACTATAAACATGTCAAAAACATTACATCACCAAACTTTATTGAATCCATTCTTAAAGCATCTAACATATGTTTATCTAAAACAAACAGTATGTACATAAAAATGTACCCAAATCAATATGAAAAACCTCAAAGCATAATGTCTACTAGACATACTTTCATGCTTATAAATATACATTATTATCTGAATCCCATATAGACAAATTAGAACTCTTATATACTTACATACATAAAGTAATATTTATGGTTTTTCAGTTAGGCTTGGAATCTGTTAATTTCTTGGAAATTTGAAGGGACACATCATCTCTCCTTGAATTCGGAATGCCACAAATTATACTAACATTAGTTTAAAAAGTCGAATGCATGTAAAATCTAATTAACCAATGAAAATCAAACAAAATAAAAACAAAAAAGGTAAAAATATCAGAAATTCTTTCTTCTTTTTCTCCATATCACATTCTCCGATGAAGCTATAATAAAAGTGAAACATTTTAGATTATTTGTTCTTTATCTTATATGTGTGTGTGTATATACAAGATAAAATTAATGTGGAGAAACTTGTCACTTAACCAAGTGGCGTTATTTTAGTAATATCATCTTCAAAGTTTGCAAAGCACATTGTTGTAAGACCTTCACTCTTCAAGGTTATTGGCTTCTCAGTATTGACCAAAATCCTCCCCACAAGGCTGGTTTTTGACAACGGGGATTTCTGAGCATGTACGCTTGGGCAAAAATTGCCCATAGACTCAGCATTCACGGGGGTCGAGTGGCTGTCTACCTCTCCAGATGAGACTCTGCCTATAGGCATAGCCTAGTCTGTGTTCATCACCACCTGAAAGCAGAGTATTGGCAAACTCAAAGGTTTGCCGAACTCCAAGGCTATTGGCTTCTCTGCTACTTCTCAACTTTTTCGTATTTAAGTATAGTTTGGTGTAATATCATTGTGTGAGTAAGTGATTTTTTTTTTCACTTTATAAGTGTTGTATTATCTGTTTTTATCTTTAGATTTTTTGCTGTTTCTTAAGTGGTGTAAGAGTTCTTGGTGATTGTTTGCTTTGTGCTGACCTCTTTTGACTGTGTTTATGTATAGCTCACATAATTGTTTTATGTAGGATTGACCTCTTTTTACCAGACTAAAGTGATGTTTATATTGATTACACATGCACATTAAGAAGAGAGGATGGTGAAATTTTTAATTTAAAATAATTTTTTTTTTTAAATGTATGTTTTGGGTCTAGTTGATTTGATTTAGTTTTTTTCTTTAAATAAATATCTCCCATTATAATAGAAGATCTGCCAAGGTAGGTGAAATGTTATAAGAACGTACATTTATAAGAACTGTGGATGATCTTGATTTACAAATATATTTTTACCTTAATAAATTTCTCTTTTAATTAAAGTATTTTTTTTTTTAAATAAAAATTATGGTCATACTCATTATAGTAAGCAACTAATGCATTGAATGTATTGTTTTATAAAAGATCCCTTTTGTGTTCATATAATCTTTTATTTAAATTCCTTGAGGTTTCTCTTATGCATTTCTTGTGTCAATTATTACTGGTGATAGTGTAAATTCTTCCTTCAAGTTTTACTTTCTTAAGTCTTTTATTGTTTTGGAAGTAGTTATAACAAATGTTATGTTAAGCTTAGATATATTCCTTTCAATTGTAGTTGTGCACCAAGGCAGATATGGCAGTAATACACTTCACATGACACTCAAATCACACCTGCATCTTTGTCAGGTAAAATGTACAAGTAAATAGTACAAACACAAATGTATGCGGCTATTGGACTGAATGAACCCAATGTGACATAGAAATTGATAAAGAGACAGAAATGTACAAACCTTCCCCCAAAGTAGTGAGGTAGGCTGACTTCATAGGCCGCCAGTTTCCAAATAATCCAGCGATAATGGTTAAACAGCCACTGAGGAGTGATGAGCTTAGGGTCAACCCCTCCAATTGTCTGGAAGGCTCTGTACGAAGAATTTAAAAAAATGTTTCAATAAATTTATATATAAATTTATTGTTTCTAGGTAGGAAAGAAAAATATTAATATGAAAGAATAATTGAAAATGTCATTTTTTTTTTTTATTCAAAAAACTTCCTGTAATTTCCAATTAACATCTACTTTATATTCTCTCTTTTTGAACATGTACTGTGTACATTTGTTTCATTCTGGATTTGTCAGGGAGCATTCTGATGAAGACAAGTGTATGGGCTAAAGTCAGCTCAAACTATTGTCCTACCCAAAACAATGGTCTTTATGCTAAAATACAGAGACTTTTAGAACAAAGGTTTTTCAAGAAAAAGTGTGAGAAATATGGAAGAAATACAGTTATTTCTAGAAACATTCATACCAGATGAAAAGAATTCTTAAAAAGAATTCACACATGCACACAGAAATATTAAATAGCTGGCTGCTCATTTTCAAGTACATCCATCTGTTAGGGTGGCTAGCTCATCCCTGTTGCAGATGGCCACTCAGACACATCTGTTTTCTTAACATACACAGAGACCAATCTGGGAGATAGCACATAATTTTGCATGATCAATTGAAAAAGTACACCCAAACCATCGGTCACAATAACTTGTGATTACATGCTAACACAATTGTTGATGGCTTCTGAATAGTATTACCTACCAAATTTCATTCACAAGGCTTGGCTAAATCTGTGGTATGTGCCATAAGATAGGATTGTCTTTCTAGATCAATATTATCAAGAAGTCACTTCCCTGATAAATTGATCATGGTAAGATTCAAACCTTGGTTTTACAGTTGGAATATTAATGTACTAATCATCTCACTATGCATGTGTATAAGTGAATTCATTTTTATAAAATGTTAATACAAAATTCTGAGCTTAAAATCCAAATAGAAACACAAGCACACTCAATAGATTAGTACTATCTGAATAAATATAAAGGCCAAAATTTCCTATGGGCACAAGAGAATGAATGGCTTCCTTAGAAAGAAAAAATACTAAATAAAAAAAATGAAACCAAACCAGAAACCAAGGTATCAAGAAAAAAAATCCCAAAAAACCTGAAATCAATACTGAAACAAAAATTTTCAAACCGCCCAACTCTTATATATATATCTTTTAAATTCCAGTTGAATCCATTACATTCTAATACACTTGGAAAAGGTATGAATCCACTTCTTCTTCCAGCTCTGGATAAATGGCAGGACAGACTGGGATGGCAACAGGTCTACCGCAGAGAGAAACGGCAACCTACTGCGGGAAAAAATCTGCTCCGTCAGTCATGTATTGAAAGATACATGATCACCTAAGTATGTATCATGCATGGCACATAACTGACTGATATATATATATATATATATATATATATATATATATATATATATATATATATATATATGTGTGTGTGTGTGTGTGTGTGCCCGTCCAGTACTCAGTAGAAAGTGCCCAATATCAATGACAGAGCTAACACAAGAAAATCCCCCCCACCACCACTAAACATAATCAAACACAAAGAAGCATAAACAGATCCATACAAAATCATTTTAAAAAAATAAACCACTTTTTTCTGATGATCGCAAAAGCGTGAAACCCAGTGACACAAACTAATATCCATACAACTGAATATATATATATATATATATATATATATATATAATGTTAACTTTTATATTTACACACACTATCTCTGAAACTGAGCACTTTATTCCATAAATATAGCACACCTTAAGAGTATATATATATATATATATATATATATATATATATATATCTCTTTCATATAATACTCTACATATTTGTGCAAAAGTAAAGAATACTTTCTGGGTGACATTTTTTTCCGACCCAAATGTTGTTGGGCAACGGGCACATGTCTCTGGCATATTTTCTCATGCTGAATCTGAAAATAACTCTTTTTTTTCCCCACATCACATCACATTTTCTCAATAGAGATAATTTCTATTTTGCTTAATAGGCCAAAATGCCTAATTCCCAGGGACATGCCATGGCTTAAATATGCGAGCGACATAGTTGAAACATTTCATTTCATGGAAAATTATTCAAATAACTTTCAAAATGAATTTTAAGCTATTTCAGTTCAGATAAGCTGACTGGAAAATGATTAGTTTGTGTCACTGGGTTTCACGCTTTTGCGGTCATCAGAAAAAGTGGTTTATTTTTAAAAATGATTTTGTATGGATCTGTTCTGGAAAAGTGCCTAGTTGGCTATACTTATCTGGTGTTTGGCAGCTATTTTAAGCGCTAATGAAGAAAATTCTAATCTTGCTAGTCTCAAATACACTTGCCTAACAACCCTCATTTATCAATGTTCCTATGCATGCTATACAAATAGTGCATGACAATACCAGACCTCGGTAAATTCAAGTGATATGATAAAATCTTATGACAGTTTTAGACTTAATGTGAAAACTACTAATAAAAACTAAAATCGCTTTTCTTGAATGACTTCTACAGAGCTATGAAGTAGAGAGGAAAACACAAATCACAAAGTTTTAACAAGCTAAGAACACTGAGCACACAAGAACATTTTCCAGTGAGATATCTCAACTTTTCCGATGGGATGTTAACATGATGGCGA
Source organism: Acanthosepion pharaonis (assembly GCA_903632075.3). Classification (NCBI taxonomy): domain Eukaryota; kingdom Metazoa; phylum Mollusca; class Cephalopoda; order Sepiida; family Sepiidae; genus Acanthosepion; species Acanthosepion pharaonis. The sequence goes on along the minus strand of CAHIKZ030005526.1, from coordinate 776,470 downwards.
ATTTCTGCTGGAGCATCAAGAGAGATCAACCTTTTCAAAAGCACCATAGTTTCCAAGAAGAGAAGATTTATGCCTTTGGATGGACAAAAATGAATGTATTTTTCATTCCTTTGTATCTTCTTTGTCAGTTTTGATTAAAAAATTGATGACACGTTTTTCTTTAATTTTTGTGTGAGATTTTTCTGAAAACTTTTTTTCTGAACTGAAAATGCATTCTTTAAGTTATTGAGATACTTTTTCTTTTATGATGTTATTCTAACCTGAAAATGTTTAAGGTTGGTTCTACTCGGCCCTGGCATATCACTGTTAAATAGGTATTTTGGCCTATTTTAAGAAAAATAGAAATTATCTATACTGAGAAAACGTGATGTTATGGGAGAAAATGGACTTGATTTTCAGATTCAGCATAAAAAAATATCTCAGAAACATGTGCCCATTGCCCAACAACTTTTGGGTTGAAAAAAATGTTGACTGGTGTAATCGCTGGGATATAACATCTAACAGTTATGTGATTCAAAATTAACATCATATTAGTAGAATCCAAACTTCCTAAAAAAAATATTAATTCAACTTTTAAATAAACTCATGTTAATTCAGATGTCATATTTGTCAGTGAGGATCCTTTGTGTTTTTAGATAAAATTGCAGATGATTTTCATATGTGGTTTAAAGAAAATTACTGTTTTCTTCCTCAAATTAGTGTACTGACTTTTACATCAGTAAATTCAGCAATTGAAAAGGTCAGAATGATTTTTTTTCAAAGTTTAAGGTTTCCAGTACAAAGGTTATACTCTCAAATTAAAAAAAAATTATAGAAATGTCACTTACATTTATAAAGCTATTGAATGAGATTAATAAAATTTATCAGTGTAATGAAATGATCAAATAATTTTAAGTACCATTTTATTTTGATAAAGACAAAAAATGAGTCACAGTTTTGCAATAAATCCTGTTCTTAGTAGGAGTGGTAAGGAACTTTTATGTTCACAAAGAGATTTTAATTTTTAGGTTAAAATGATCTAATTTCTGTATATTTTGAATAAACTGTACTGATGTGTCAACATGTAACTATGAATTGTCTGCTGTTAAAAAAAGGGGCAAGTGTCACACCAAAAGAATGTTATTTTTCAAATATAATGTCCACTAAAAAGATTCTTGCATTTTTTGTAAAGCACACTTAACAGAATACAGTAAAATGTAAAACTTTATATGTCCTGGGAAACTACACAAAAATCATACAACATTCACTTTATTTTGGCAGTCAGGAATAAGATCATCTCAAAACTTCAGCCACAATCAAGCTAGAAAGAGCAATTTTAATAAAAAAAGGACAATAATTTGCAGACAAAAACTCAAGATAAACAATACAGTTACATATATGTCTGAATTACTGGGATGAAAAATTCTTTCACACCTGAAACCAGTATATATATGAGGGTGGGGCTTTGTTGATTACATAAGTATTCATAGTTGAGATAAGAATGATATAAAAAAAAAAATCAACATCCTTTACATAGTATTCCAAGAAATGTCTCAAGAGAAATCTTTGCAAAACAGAAACTATGATGTGAAAATGGAATGAAAACAGTGATGGAACCTACTCTGAATACAACCTAAAAATTCAGGATGTGGAATTAGTAAATACTAAACACATCAAATACCTCTTTGTATGGATCAGTTAGAACAAGGGGATAAAGAAATTAAATATAGAATAGGCTATAATAGTTTCCCACAACACTGCAAATTGTTACAAAACCAAATCATTAGCCTAAAAACTTTAGCCATGTTCTTAAATAGCCTCATGATATCAAGACTTTCATATGCATGTCATGCATTGGAACAAACACATTCAGAAATATCTAAACTGTTAGATGCATACAACTGTTTTTTTCGGATCAATGATTAAAATTGACTTTGAGTGAACAAAGACTGTAGGTCTTAGTGAGGACCATCCTTCATCAAACTTTGTGGACTGGTACTACTGAATCAGAAAGAACTCCCAATTACAAAAGTATAAACTCCTCCTATGAACAATGACCAAAATCTGGATTGTATTTTTCAAAATAATTCTTTTTTTAAATACATGTTTAGTGCTACAGGGAATCTGTTCTTTATATAAAAAAATCATATTTTATGATCTGTGTAAGGGTTTTCTTTTTAAAGAGGGAAAACTAAATCACCTGAAGAATTCTTCCTTGCCTGCTGTAGATTTACTGTCTGGAACAAGAATGGCACCATCTCCAACAATAATTCTGTGAAGACAGTTGACATTGTAGAAAGTAGACAACTGAAATCTAAAGTTAGCAGCATTTGTAGAGGTGACTGCCAAAGTGTTTGGATGAATGCCATAGGCAATGAGCTGTAAACAGAATACAAAATGTCTTTTTTTATAAAAAATGATTACAGCAAAGAAAAGAAAGTGGCAAAAATAAATATTGAACATTGGATTTATTAATAAAACATGGACAAATTTTTAAAGAAATACTACTATATTTCATAAATTATAATTTTTTGTGTATTTCAAGTTATTGGCTTATAGATTTGTTAAGTTGAAATGAATTTATGATGAGAACACTGAGCAATTCTTAGCTTAAAATATGAGAAATTTTCACTACTTACAAAAATAAACAATGCAGACATAAAATTATGTAGCCAATATTAATGAAAATCTGTGCAATGCCTTCAGCTGATTAAGCTTAGCATTTTCTATTCAGCTAATATTGAAGAGATCTTTTTCTCAGGAGTCTATCTAAAAGTTTTTGTACAAATGAGTTTATTATAAGAGTGATGATAGAGAAACTCCTGAAAATCCTTTCAATAGCTTCACAATCTTTTAATCCACATAAATCTGAAAATTCACTACCAACCTGCTGCTGCATAGTGGGGCAGATTCCCTACCTTAGAATAGCAAGCCCAAAATAGACAAATACCTGTTTTAAGTTACAAAAGAGTGGAAAAGTGTGCTTTATATTCTATAAAATATGGTGTCTTATAAGTGTGGAAAGGAAATTGGATTATGCTGAAAAAAGGAGTAGGCATATCATACATTATTTCTAAGCTAGATTTATACATGTGGTCAACTTATATATGAGTATACAATATAAAACAAAATTTCTGAAAAAATTAAATTTCAAGAATTATGTGAATAAATTTACAAACCTGTTCTGGCAGGAATGAAGGCATTTTGATGCCTTCAAGTAAGTAAGAAAATTTTATCTGTTTTCTTGATGCCTTTCGGCAAGTAAGAATGCCATTTTGAGGCAAAATCCTTTTCCTCTTGTTTTGTAGAATGATCATATCTTGTTCAAGAAGACTTTCCTCTAAATGAGATTCTGTATTGCACAATTTCTCTGCAGATTCTATAAGCAATGGCTCTAACCTGTTAGATTCAGGATTCTTGCCTCTATTTTCTTGGTTCTTTGATGATTTCTCTTTGTAAGAACAGTTATCTCCTGAAGAAACAGGATGAGGTACATTCCGGGATAAGTCTTGCATTTTTTCCTGATCTGTCAATTGGAATTCGCCAAGAGACATTTCTTTAATTTCAGGAATTGAGCATTTGTCACTTATGGTATCAGCATCAGGCACTAATTCTACTTTGTTTTTTACAAGAGAAGGTACTTTTTCATTGGAAATTTCTTTATTAAGTTGTTTGCAATTTGAAACTTTTGGAAATAAAGCAGAAGACTTCTCAATAGATGAATTTGTGGTAGAATTGTCTGAATTGGATGCGGTATGACAACAGGGAGAATTAGTTGAGCATGGAAAATTCCTGGATATTTGGCCTTCTTTGCAAGATTCTTTATGCTTCAATCTATCACTTTGCACTTTCACAATATTTACATTCCTACAAGACTCAAAAGATATTACATTTGAATTTAGATACTTTTGGCATTCCTTTTGTGGAGTATTTGGCAAAGTTCTATAACCTCTGAATACAGGACGGCTAATATTTGGGAAAACTTTGACTATTTCTTGAACTTCAGATATTACTGGAGTTTTACAATATGGTGTCTTAAAGTCAACCTTTTTTGAGGTGGCATCTTGCTTATTTTTCCCAACTGTCTTTCCTTGAACACTGCAATGAAGAAGCAAAAATGTTTTGTTATTTAATTTCATGATTTAGCACTTCACATTTAAATTTCTTTAAATAAAGCAATAAATTTAATTTCAAGGAGGTATTATAAAGATTATGTAATCTAATTTTTTTCAAACATTCAATTACTTAGAAACATTTCAAAAAAATTCTAGACTAATACAATTCACAAGGAAGGACATATTGTTGATAGAATCTTTTCTTAACCTAACTTTGCTTCATTAGAAATGTGAACTTTTTAAAAATTATGAAAATTTTGTGTTGCCTCATCACACATGGCAGAATTTAATGTTAACTCTTGTGAAATCAATTTTTGCCTAATACACTTAACCTAGATGGCTTAATCAAGGAGTCATTAAGGAAGGAACTTATGAAAAGCTTACAAGAATTACTAGGACTCAACCAAAATACAAGCATAATTTCAAAATTAAATTCATTAGGTAATCTAGAACCAAGGTTATTTTATATAAAGTACTCACACGTAACTTCAGTGGCTCTCTTTAACAAAAAAAAACAAAAAAAAAAAACAATTCTACACTTTTTGTTTAATAGCAGCTTTCATTTTTACATAAAACTTTATAATTTCATAGCAAGGACTATATATATATATATATATATATATATATATATATATATACACACAGAGAGAGAGAGAGATAATATTAGTGGAAAATATACATACATATGCAAAATATATAAATACCCATACATGTATATTTTTAGAAAAAAAAAATTCCAAGAGAAGAATCCAGGTAGAACTCAATGTCTAGGACAGAGTAAGGATATAATAAAAAAGGCTTAAACACTAATATTCCATGGTCATAATTTATTCCATTGAATCGTAAATACAATCAATTCATCAGACCTACAAATTCAAAAAAAAAACAGAAAAAAAACCAACCCTGAAATAAAAACAGAATTTAGAGAGAGTGTAAGTATGAGGAGGAGGAGGAGATTAAACCTTAACAGAGAGAATTTTTAGGAGAGATGGGTGGAAGGGGGTTTAATTAAGAGAAAAAATGAATGTTGACGGATGTCTAATGCATAAGATACATTTTAGGTGATACACACACCATAGACAATCTAATCTTACTTATTATAAAACGCAGATTGTGTGTGTGTGTGTCTGTAACGTTTATATATTGGATCGGATTTCCTACATTTTTTCAACCATTTCAACAAAACATCACAGGACTACATAAAATTACCTTGTGGTGGTTCTAACAGCTGTAAAAATGGGAAAAATATAATTGTTTTGCACAAAATCAATTTGAAAACACGATTAAGAGACATCGAAAATGGAAGGGGAAACTCACATCGGGTTGTTTGTGTGTGTGTGTGTGTGTGTGGGGGGTTCCTTAAATATGGGAGCGGATTTCCTATATTTTCAGCTGATAAACAAAACTTCACTTTTTTTTTTGGCAGGTAGTGTTTCTTATTCTCTTGCACACTTTTTTCTTTTATTTTTAACATTCAGAATGCTTTAAAAATTCCGTTTACAAGACAATTATTTATAATAAAATTCTATTCAATTGGGAGACTGTAAGTGTAAGCGTTCTCAAAGCAAATTTGTCGCAGATTACTTTCACAACAACACAAAGAAAAATCACTAAGTACAGACTCGAGTATCGGGGCAGAAAGAAATGCTGGAAAACTCAATTCGCCGGTACTATCTTTTAAATCACAATCGTGTAAACAGTCAGGAAAATAACTCACACTCCAACAAACGCCAGAATAAAAATGCCTGAATTTTCCTTCCCCGAATCGAGAACACCAACTGCTTTTATCGGCAGAACCTATTTTTTTTCATTCATCGACAGCTGGGATAGGATGCTCTGTAATTTTGCAAATCAATATCCTCTTATAGCAACTCCTGCGACGGACTTGTTTCTTTTTCCGTCACAGAATACACGCGATGTGCTGTCGCTTGGGTTGATGAGGTAAGTCGGCGTTTTCTTCGCTATAAGATTTTTGCTGACTACTTTTTGGTATTCCTTCTTCGGCAGATCGCACACAAAACACAAACTTTTTTCCGAGGTATCTGATTATCTCTTTCACTACAGAGACTCATAACGATTGAAAACAATGTTTTTGTTTGAGTTTGGGTTTGACCAATTCATAATAAAAAAAAAAAAAAAAAAAACTAATTAAGACGTGTGTCTGTCAACCTTAAACAATAATCTAACGATCTCTACTGATTGTACGAATACAAACATCGGAATAAATTCTTTATCTTTAGGAAAGATAATGAAATCTAAAACATACACAAGTCCTAACTAAAAAATAATAACCGAACGGGAAACTACTTTAAATACACATGGTGTCCAATTTTTTACTGTATTCAATAAGTAAAAAATCATAAATTGTAAAAAGAT